>CP083250.1:1412500-1415000 GCA_021950295.1 Epichloe scottii | reverse complement strand
AGACTAACTACTGCGAAAGCATTTGCCAAGGATGTTTTCATTAATCAGGAACGAAAGTTAGGGGATCGAAGACGATCAGATACCGTCCTAGTCTTAACCATAAACTATGCCGACTAGGGATCGGACGATGTTATTTTTTGACTCGTTCGGCACCTTACGAGAAATCAAAGTGCTTGGGCTCCAGGGGGAGTATGGTCGCAAGGCTGAAACTTAAAGAAATTGACGGAAGGGCACCACCAGGGGTGGAGCCTGCGGCTTAATTTGACTCAACACGGGGAAACTCACCAGGTCCAGACACAATGAGGATTGACAGATTGAGAGCTCTTTCTTGATTTTGTGGGTGGTGGTGCATGGCCGTTCTTAGTTGGTGGAGTGATTTGTCTGCTTAATTGCGATAACGAACGAGACCTTAACCTGCTAAATAGCCCGTATTGCTTTGGCAGTACGCTGGCTTCTTAGAGGGACTATCGGCTCAAGCCGATGGAAGTTTGAGGCAATAACAGGTTGACCTACACAGGCCTGTAACAGTGGGCCTCTGGAAAAAAGATAACCGCTAGTCCAGTTACTTTGCTCTCGCGGGGAGTCCCCTTTATCGGGCGAGGGAGCAGCCTCCGCTGCTTGTTTCGGGCGACACCACCTGGTACAGGGAACGCCCAACGGGCCGATCCTGTGGCGAGCCTGGGTAACGCCAGGCCGTCGCAACGCGCGCTAAGGGGTGGGCTAAGCCTCCGGGCTGGCTTAAGGTACGTGCTAATCCCATGGGAAAAAACCATGCCTCCATATGGAGCCCCGATAAGGCAAAGTATGTTGGGGCGCCCCGAGAGATCGGGGCGCTGGTCCCGCTGGCTCGCAGGCGATCCCCGGGGCTTACCCCCGGGCGGGCGCCCGCGGGCTCGCGAGAGAATGCTGTGATGCCCTTAGATGTTCTGGGCCGCACGCGCGCTACACTGACGGAGCCAGCGAGTACTCCCTTGGCCGGAAGGCCCGGGTAATCTTGTTAAACTCCGTCGTGCTGGGGATAGAGCATTGCAATTATTGCTCTTCAACGAGGAATCCCTAGTAAGCGCAAGTCATCAGCTTGCGTTGATTACGTCCCTGCCCTTTGTACACACCGCCCGTCGCTACTACCGATTGAATGGCTCAGTGAGGCGTCCGGACTGGCCCAGAGAGGTGGGCAACTACCACTCAGGGCCGGAAAGCTCTCCAAACTCGGTCATTTAGAGGAAGTAAAAGTCGTAACAAGGTCTCCGTTGGTGAACCAGCGGAGGGATCATTACCGAGTTTACACTCCCAAACCCCTGTGGACCTATACCTTTACTGTTGCCTCGGCGGGCACGGCCGCGGACGCCCCTCGCGGGGGCACCGGGGCTAGGCGCCCGCCGGAGGACCCAAACCCTTCTGTATTTTCTTGCGCATGTCTGAGTGGATTTAATATCAAATGAATCAAAACTTTCAACAACGGATCTCTTGGTTCTGGCATCGATGAAGAACGCAGCGAAATGCGATAAGTAATGTGAATTGCAGAATTCAGTGAATCATCGAATCTTTGAACGCACATTGCGCCCGCCAGTATTCTGGCGGGCATGCCTGTTCGAGCGTCATTTCAACCCTCAAGCCCGCTGTGTGCTTGGTGTTGGGGACCGGCCCACCCGCCTCGCGGCGGCGGCCGCCCCGAAATAAATCGGCGGTCTCGTCGCAGCCTCCCTTGCGTAGTAAACATACCACCTCGCAACCCGGAGCGCGGCGCGGCCACTGCCGTAAAACGCCCAACTTCCAAGAGTTGACCTCGAATCAGGTAGGAATACCCGCTGAACTTAAGCATATCAATAAGCGGAGGAAAAGAAACCAACAGGGATTGCCCCAGTAACGGCGAGTGAAGCGGCAACAGCTCAAATTTGAAATCTGGCCCCCAGGGCCCGAGTTGTAATTTGCAGAGGATGCTTTTGGCGAGGCGCCTTCCGAGTTCCCTGGAACGGGACGCCACAGAGGGTGAGAGCCCCGTCTGGTTGGATGCCGAGCCTCTGTAAAGCTCCTTCGACGAGTCGAGTAGTTTGGGAATGCTGCTCTAAATGGGAGGTATATGTCTTCTAAAGCTAAATATTGGCCAGAGACCGATAGCGCACAAGTAGAGTGATCGAAAGATGAAAAGCACTTTGAAAAGAGGGTTAAATAGTACGTGAAATTGTTGAAAGGGAAGCGCTCATGACCAGACTTGGACCCGGTGAATCATCCAGCGTTCTCGCTGGTGCACTTTGCCGGGCTCAGGCCAGCATCAGTTTGCCCCGGGGGACAAAGGCTCTGGGAATGTGGCTCCTCCGGGAGTGTTATAGCCCTCTGCGCAATGCCCTGGGGCGGACTGAGGTTCGCGCATCTGCAAGGATGCTGGCGTAATGGTCATCAGCGACCCGTCTTGAAACACGGACCAAGGAGTCGTCCTCGTATGCGAGTGTTCGGGTGTAAAACCCCTACGCGCAATGAAAGTGAACGCAGGTGAGAGCTT
>CP083250.1:1405000-1407500 GCA_021950295.1 Epichloe scottii | reverse complement strand
GGCGATGGTTCATTCAAATTTCTTCCCTATCAACTTTCGATGTTTGGGTAGTGGCCAAACATGGTTGCAACGGGTAACGGAGGGTTAGGGCTCGACCCCGGAGAAGGAGCCTGAGAAACGGCTACTACATCCAAGGAAGGCAGCAGGCGCGCAAATTACCCAATCCCGATTCGGGGAGGTAGTGACAATAAATACTGATACAGGGCTCTTTTGGGTCTTGTAATTGGAATGAGTACAATTTAAATCCCTTAACGAGGAACAATTGGAGGGCAAGTCTGGTGCCAGCAGCCGCGGTAATTCCAGCTCCAATAGCGTATATTAAAGTTGTTGTGGTTAAAAAGCTCGTAGTTGAACCTTGGGCCTGGCTGGCCGGTCCGCCTCACCGCGTGTACTGGTCCGGCCGGGCCTTTCCTCTGTGGAACCCCATGCCCTTCACTGGGCGTGGCGGGGAAACAGGACTTTTACTTTGAAAAAATTAGAGTGCTCCAGGCAGGCCTATGCTCGAATACATTAGCATGGAATAATGAAATAGGACGCGCGGTTCTATTTTGTTGGTTTCTAGGACCGCCGTAATGATTAATAGGGACAGTCGGGGGCATCAGTATTCAATTGTCAGAGGTGAAATTCTTGGATTTATTGAAGACTAACTACTGCGAAAGCATTTGCCAAGGATGTTTTCATTAATCAGGAACGAAAGTTAGGGGATCGAAGACGATCAGATACCGTCCTAGTCTTAACCATAAACTATGCCGACTAGGGATCGGACGATGTTATTTTTTGACTCGTTCGGCACCTTACGAGAAATCAAAGTGCTTGGGCTCCAGGGGGAGTATGGTCGCAAGGCTGAAACTTAAAGAAATTGACGGAAGGGCACCACCAGGGGTGGAGCCTGCGGCTTAATTTGACTCAACACGGGGAAACTCACCAGGTCCAGACACAATGAGGATTGACAGATTGAGAGCTCTTTCTTGATTTTGTGGGTGGTGGTGCATGGCCGTTCTTAGTTGGTGGAGTGATTTGTCTGCTTAATTGCGATAACGAACGAGACCTTAACCTGCTAAATAGCCCGTATTGCTTTGGCAGTACGCTGGCTTCTTAGAGGGACTATCGGCTCAAGCCGATGGAAGTTTGAGGCAATAACAGGTTGACCTACACAGGCCTGTAACAGTGGGCCTCTGGAAAAAGATAACCGCTAGTCCAGTTACTTTGCTCTCGCGGGGAGTCCCCTTTATCGGGCGAGGGAGCAGCCTCCGCTGCTTGTTTCGGGCGACACCACCTGGTACAGGGAACGCCCAACGGGCCGATCCTGTGGCGAGCCTGGGTAACGCCAGGCCGTCGCAACGCGCGCTAAGGGGTGGGCTAAGCCTCCGGGCTGGCTTAAGGTACGTGCTAATCCCATGGGAAAAAACCATGCCTCCATATGGAGCCCCGATAAGGCAAAGTATGTTGGGGCGCCCCGAGAGATCGGGGCGCTGGTCCCGCTGGCTCGCAGGCGATCCCCGGGGCTTACCCCCGGGCGGGCGCCCGCGGGCTCGCGAGAGAATGCTGTGATGCCCTTAGATGTTCTGGGCCGCACGCGCGCTACACTGACGGAGCCAGCGAGTACTCCCTTGGCCGGAAGGCCCGGGTAATCTTGTTAAACTCCGTCGTGCTGGGGATAGAGCATTGCAATTATTGCTCTTCAACGAGGAATCCCTAGTAAGCGCAAGTCATCAGCTTGCGTTGATTACGTCCCTGCCCTTTGTACACACCGCCCGTCGCTACTACCGATTGAATGGCTCAGTGAGGCGTCCGGACTGGCCCAGAGAGGTGGGCAACTACCACTCAGGGCCGGAAAGCTCTCCAAACTCGGTCATTTAGAGGAAGTAAAAGTCGTAACAAGGTCTCCGTTGGTGAACCAGCGGAGGGATCATTACCGAGTTTACACTCCCAAACCCCTGTGGACCTATACCTTTACTGTTGCCTCGGCGGGCACGGCCGCGGACGCCCCTCGCGGGGGCACCGGGGCTAGGCGCCCGCCGGAGGACCCAAACCCTTCTGTATTTTCTTGCGCATGTCTGAGTGGATTTAATATCAAATGAATCAAAACTTTCAACAACGGATCTCTTGGTTCTGGCATCGATGAAGAACGCAGCGAAATGCGATAAGTAATGTGAATTGCAGAATTCAGTGAATCATCGAATCTTTGAACGCACATTGCGCCCGCCAGTATTCTGGCGGGCATGCCTGTTCGAGCGTCATTTCAACCCTCAAGCCCGCTGTGTGCTTGGTGTTGGGGACCGGCCCACCCGCCTCGCGGCGGCGGCCGCCCCGAAATAAATCGGCGGTCTCGTCGCAGCCTCCCTTGCGTAGTAAACATACCACCTCGCAACCCGGAGCGCGGCGCGGCCACTGCCGTAAAACGCCCAACTTCCAAGAGTTGACCTCGAATCAGGTAGGAATACCCGCTGAACTTAAGCATATCAATAAGCGGAGGAAAAGAAACCAACAGGGATTGCCC
>CP083249.1:4200000-4414569 GCA_021950295.1 Epichloe scottii | reverse complement strand
TAACCCTAACCCTAACCCTAACCCTAACCCTAACCCTAACCCTAACCCTAACCCTAACCCTAACCCTAACCCTAACCCTAACCCTAACCCTAACCCTAACCCTAACCCTAACCCTAGCTTAAACTACTAGGAGGATATACTAGATAAATCATTTAATCCAGAATGCCACAAGGAGATTATTAACCTTAGCTAGGTTTTTAAATACAAAACTAACAAGAAAGGCATAGTTATAGAGTTTAAAGCTAGAATAGTCATATAAGGCAATTAACAACCAAAAGATAACCTTAATAATTACGCAGCCACGCTCGCTTCACAATCTCTACGCATGCTACTCGCGGTCTGTTACGCCAACGATCTTAATACTTGTTAATACAACGTTCGGAATGCCTTCCTACACATAGAACTTAAGATAACACAAGCATTGTATGGACTAAGAGAAGCTCCTTAATAATAGTTCCTATATCTAACGTAATTCCTATTAAAGATAGGCTTTATCTAAGGAAAAGAAGACTTATGTATCTTTATAAAAGACGGTTTTATCCTGTTTTTCTATGTAGATAACATTATAGTAATGTATCCTAATGGATTTAAAGCAGAATTTAAAGAGCTTTATAAATAATTAATAAACAGTCTAGACATTAAAGACTAAGGCAACCTAAAGTGGTTCCTAGGCATTAAAATTATTAGGAATTGCGATACTAAAGAGATATAGTTATTATAGGAATTATATATTTAAAAGATTGCTTAGAAATTTATCCCTAACGTTATTAATAGCAATTTAAAGAGCTTAATCTCTACTCCTCTCCCTATAGCTATAATTCTTGCTAACACTAGCGAAGCTACTAATAAAGAGATTAATTACTATAGAGCAGTTATTAGCTCTTTAGTGTATCTATGCATTATTAGAAGGCCTAACGTGGCCTTTATAGCATTAAAACTTGCCTTTTTATAATAAACCCTTTAGCAAAGTATATTAAGTTTGCAAAAGAAGCGATTTTATACGCCTAGAACACAAAGAAGCTATATATCTAATACTTAGGAATAAATAGCTTTAATATGTTATTTTCTAGCACTAATGCTTCCCTTAGTAATAACCCTAATACATGTAAATTAACGCAAGGTTATATCTTTATTATATATAGTGCTATAATTAATTAGAAGTCTAGTAGGCAATATTACATAATAACCTTAAGCATAGAAGCAGAGCTCTTTGCCTTAAATTATAGTATAAAAAAGCGTATATCTCTTAGAAGGCTGCTTTATAATATTAAGGTCTGCGTGCCACTACTATTAATTATCTAGTGTAATAATAAGTAGATAATCTGTATTATAGAGCATAAGGAAGGAAGGCTTTAAACTAGCCTTAAGCATCTTAATATAAATTAAATATGGATTTAAGAGCAATATGCCCTAGGCAATATTAAGGTAAATTAGTTAAAGACCTCTAAGATGCCTGTAGATAGCTTTATAAAGCCTCTATTAAGCTAAATATATAGGGATTTCTATTACCGGATTGGCTTATAGGAGATTCCTGCGTAATTATAACACTAGGAATTTATTATGATCTCTTCCTATGCTTATTAACTCTAGCTTTAATAGATATCTTAGCTAGGGGGTATGTTAGGGAGAGCTCCTTAAAGCACTAGATATGTGGATATAGCCCGCGTATTAACTAGGATTAAACCCTCTATAAGATAACGGTGGAGATAATGTATTAGAAGTACCTCCGTAGACTAGTTATTACCATAGCGCACTATGTACCTTTCAGGTACAAAAGTCGGGTGCCGTCTGCACCTCTGATTGATCAAATCGAACGTTTTCTATCATCTACACCGACCCCTACCTTGACACTTAGCCACCTTAGCCACATTTGGGGGTGCTGGTTACGCAGAAGCAAGTGCTTGATAAACGCTCCCTAAAATTGTGGCTAGCAGTTCCTGTTTCAAACACTTTCTGCAATTATTACTGTACTCGCCGAACACTTCGTCAATAATGGTACCGAAATACTTTGAAGAAGCTGCGGCTCTACATTTATTGATTAAAGGTTAGTCAAATTCCTTTTCCGTAGCGACCAGTAGCTGAAATTTTGCAGCCAATTTGCGGCTCTTATACAGGGATTGAGACACAGAGATTGTTACGCTGAAAGAGAGTGGGGGACAAATTCCTGCTCTTGTCATGAGAATTCTAATAAGCCAGGAGACTAGCAGCAACGTTTCGCATGAGGTTCTGCTTCAGGGAGATCCTGGTGATGCATATTAGGGGTTCAAGCATTCTTTCCGAAAAACGCTGGACCTATTAGGGAAGAAACTCGCAGCTTAAGAATAGCACATTCCTAGCCCTTGCTAAAAAGGCTAGACGTTAAAATTTCTTCCTAGTTAATAACTTGAACGAGCAATTGGAAGAGACGTCCTGAATACTAAACACTACTTAAATCATAGAAATTGGCGGCAATCACGTAAAACAGATGACCCAATTATAACAAGTATCACTAACGCTTTCACGGCAATGCCAAGTGGCAATGCCAAGTTGCAATGCCCTCGCAGGGCGGGATAAGGCTTGCGGTAGGGTCGGAACTACGACGTCTTTAATATTATTCATCACTCTGCTTATCCGGCCTCTCTGCGAAAATTTGGTGCCCATCGTAATTTCCGTCTTCGTCGTGGTAGATGTGGATTGTCTGGGAGACTTTACGTGCCGCCTGTTCCTCGGTAGTCAGGCGTACAGTGGCGTGGGGCCTTGAGTCTGTATGACTGGTGTGGGTTGGATTCCTAGAAATGGTCAGCCGTCTATTAAGCAAAGAAAATTTGCCCTACACGTACTTGAGTGTGGCCCTGGTGAAATGAGCAAGGTCTGGCTGCTTCGTGGCGGCTTCAATCAAATTGAGAGTCCTATGGCGTAATGCTTGATTTCTAATTCTCTGGGTGAATTGAACAGCAACACGGGAGATTGGTGCCATGTTGATTTGTGTGAGACGGTGTGGAAAGAGATAATGCTGTATCTAGCTATCTAGGCTGTCCACACATGGCGAAAGGAGGCTATATAAGGCGACGAGAGAATCTTTGCCCTACGGAGGGATGCCAAGACCCCCGGATAATCCGAGGTCTTGCAATTAGCCGCGAAGAAGGAAAGTATCGCGAGAAGTAATGCCTAAAATGTGAGGCTGTAATATCCAACAATTTGCGCCAATCATAAGCCCTCCCGTGAATTAGCGTAGTACATAATACTCCGTAGGTAGAGATAAGATACATCAGGACCAATCGATTAATGGGAGGAGTGGATACAAATGTCGTGTATGTAAGCAACGTCCAATTACGCCTTCGTTATGTAACTTACAAGCTTAATAAATCCTGAAACGAGCAGCACCAACACAGGATCATTTATCACTTGCACACTTAGTTAATGCCAGTACTCGGACCCACTACCGTCAGGCATGTTCAGATTCTCAACCAAGTCCTCTGCGTCGTGTACTCTGATCGTGGCAAAATACAAGTATAATCTCACGAGCCCTAGACGTGTAGCAACCTCTCGCGGCATTCATAACCTGGCCTCCACCAGTGCCCAGCCTCTGCCGACAATGACACCATATACTTGCGATATTGATGCTGAGCCACTGCATCGCTACAAACAGGGTGGTTATCATCCTACTCGCCTCGGAGACCAGCTGAAGCATGGGCGGTATCGCGTTCTGCATAAGCTGGGCTGGGGCGGCTACTCAACCGTCTGGGCTGCCAGAGACCAAGACCTGGGACGTTTTGTCGCAGTCAAGATATGTATATCAGACCGACAGGCCGGACAAATGGACCGACAGCTCCAGGTCATGCGCACGATTGCAACGTCATCTTTGAAGCACCCAGGTACTGCATCCGTGATGAAATTACTGGACCACTTCGAGCTTAACGGCCCTAATGGTACTCACGAGTGCTTAGTCCTCGAGCTTCTAGGACCGAGCGTATCTGACGTTCTGGACATCCGGTTTGTTGATAATAGGCTGCCCGCTGAACTTGCTAAAAAAGTTACGCGTCAGACCCTTCTTGGTCTTGACTACTTACATCAACACGAAATTGGACATGGAGGTAGGTCTCACCGAGAGCTTCTAGCTTGGTAATACAAACTTACCTGAATAGACCTTCATACGCGTAACATAGCATTTACTCTTCCACTATTGGACTCAGATAGCGAGGAAGAGCTGCCCAAGATGTTAGGGGAACCCGAACTCGGACAAGTTAGACGAGTCAATGGCAAGCCACTCGAATCTGGAATCCCAGAGTATCTCGTTCGACCCTCAACCTATCCATTCAGTGTGTCATCTTTGTCCGACGTGGTAAAAATTGTGGACTATGGCGAGTCATTCTTTGACACGGACCCTCCGACGACTTTGAACACACCATTAGCTATATGCGCGCCAGAGGTTTTATTAAAAGATAGTTTCGATCATCATGTTGATCTATGGAGTATGGGCTGTTTGGTATGTCTTTTGCATTATAACAGTCCAAAATGGGTTCAGGAGAGTTGCTAACCACATGTATAGATATTCGAGCTCTACACTGGACAGCCTCCATTCGACGTTTCGATGTTGACTCCCGGTACGCTCATTAGCCAAATGGAGGAGTTCGCTTCAGACAGGCTACCCGAGCGCTGGATAGAGCGGGCCAACCGCCTCAGGGAGCCGTCGTTAGAATCTAACCAGGCAGGAGGCGAGGAAGACGAAACAGCCAGCACCCACGCACTGCAACAATGGCTGGAAGAAGTTTATTTTGATGAAGGCAAGAAGGTACAGCTAGGCCGCGAGGATATCCGCAAATTGGGAGAGCTCGTAAGGAAGATGCTGTGGTTCGAGCCTTTGTCAAGAGAAGCTGCATCAAATCTGCTCAAGCACACCTGCCTGAGCTGATAGAGTTAACTTAAAGCTGGTAGCATAGAATATAGGTATCTAGATCAGCTAGGTGGCTGTCTTCTAGAAGCGAGAATTTGCTATCCCACCTCCCTTTTCTTATGGAACATTGGTACGGGCGTGGTTAGGCGTAGGTTAGGTGTAAGTCCTAGTTACTAAGTAATTCTATAGAGTAAAAGATAAGAATTTAACTTAGCGTGATTTTACAATTCACTATAGCTAAAAAACGCTGCTATAGCTAACTAGCAGTATTAGAAAAGCAAAAGCAAGAGAAGAAGAAAAAGAGTAATAAAAAATAGCATAAGAATAAAAAGCAATAGAAAAGTAAGCAAGTTCTTAAGTAATTAATAATAGAGAAAGTATAGTAAGATTAGTAGTATATAGTTAATACGCATATAAGAGATTAGCTAAGATATAACACTAGAAGCTAAAGCGCCTAGAGTATACTATCTCTAGCGCTATTTATTTCACTCCCTCTATATCTATTCTCTCCTAGCTAAGGGAGCTATTACTACTTTAATCCTAAGTAGCTATTACTAGTAGCTCCTTTACTAGAGTTCTAAACTACTATAGCTTACATTAGATTACCTAATATTAGTATAATAATTATATTTATTCTATTACCTTTACACTATAGTAAGTTATAATACAAAGCCTAGTAAGATTAGTATAGCCTAGTATTAGTTTTATAAATAGTAATAATAACTTATTTAAATTTAGTAGTAGTAATAGTAATAGTAATATTAATTTATATAGGGTTAGTAACTATAGGGATATAAGTAAAGAGAATAGTAATATTAGGTATTTTAATTAGGATACACTACTACTAGGCTTGCCCTTACTACTAAGGCCTACTACGCTATAATAACTATAAGAAAAATCCCTAAAGATAATTACTAACTAGACTAAAGCCTACTACACTAGCTAATAATTAGGTAATAGTAGTAGCTTAGATAGTAATAGTAGTAGTAAATTCCTTAATAAGCAAATTTAAACATACTGGATAATCTTCTAGGAGGTATTTTAGCTAAAATATAATTATATAACGCATATAATATATAATAGTATATTACCTAAGAAACTTAATACTACTAACTTCTAAGTAAAAGTAGTAAGTTATTCTATTAGTAATACTATAACCTTACTTATAGAAGCTAGCACTAAAGAGGCAAACCACTATTCCTAGGTATAGTAAATTAGCCTAGCTTTTAAGCTCCCTATTTTGCTTAAGGCTATAGAGTATAATCTCTAGGAGAAATTTTCTATTAACTTTTACTATATCTAGGATATTAATAGTTTTTAGCTTAGAGCTATATTACTAGCTGCGATTTACCTATATATATACATTAGCCTCTCTTTACTGCTACCCTATAATTAATTAATTTATAGTAACTAGATTATCTAACCTTATAGTATTAAGCTTAGGAAAACTAGTTATATATTTTTTAGGTTATTTTTAAGCATATATTATAGCATAATTTCATTTATCTTCCTCTTCTTTCCTAAGCTATATAACCTCCCTAGTTACTAAAAGAATATAACTTATACCTTATCTTATAAGAGGTAAGCTACTCTAATAGATAATACTATACTACTAGCTATTTACTATTATATGCCCCCTTAGTATATATAGGAGATTCCTGCCTTATTTAGCTTAATTAAGGCTAAGTCTTAATATAGCTAGGAGCGCTATAGGACTAATAATATAAACCCCTAAAGTAAGTAGTATTACCTTAGATTTACGCTATTAGGGTAATATTTAAAGCTAGTTTAGGATAATATTAAAGAGTAGTGTAATACTCTTAAAGTTACTATAGTAGCTAATAAGATTATATATTACTATAAAAACCACTAGCTACTCTTCTAGGCCTATAATACTAAGAATAAGCTTATTAGTAATATAGTTTATATAGCACTTAAGTAATTTAGTAGCTTAGTCCTTAAATCTCTTAACCTGTCCTATATTAATTCCTAGTTAAGCTAGCTTAATATTAGGTTTTATAACGCTACTACTAGTAAAAGGCACCCTAAAACTACTACTAAAGATAATAAAGAAAATATATATAATAATGCTAGTAGTAGTATTACTCTCCACTAGAAGAAATCTTACCTAGAACACTACTATAAGATAGTTAGTAACTTATTAGGTAAAATTAAGCTTACCTTAATTACTTTCTAATCCTATAGCCTCTATAACACTACTATATATATAGGTAAGGCAATAAGGAATCCTAAGAATTCTAATTTATATAAAGACCCTAGAAACCTACTCTATAAGAAACTTAGCATAGTCTAAGCTAAGGGCTACTACTTATATAAGGAGCTCTTTAGGTTAATATATAGTAATTATTAACTTATTAGTAACCCTAAACTTATATTACTTATACTACCTAGGTGTAAAGGGCTTGGGCTTTGCCTAAGCATTAGTTATAGCGCAGAAGGATAGGTGGCTAATAGGAACTAGTAAGGGTTTAGGAAGGAGGCTAACATAAGATAGCTAGGGGATATAAGGGGCATAAAGGGGGATAGACTAGTTCTCTTCCTTTCTTCCCTCCTTAAGTTTCTTAATATTATATTAACGCCTAATAGTAGTTACCTAGGGGCTAGTCTATAATATTTAAGAAACTTCCTTTAGCCTTAATAGAGGGCTACTAAAAATAATAGCATTACTATAAATAAATAAACAAATTAATATAATAGAAAAAGATAACGTAATAGATATACTATAACTATAGGTTAAAGGAAACCTAGGGATAAGAACCCTATTAATAAATACTATATTACTACTATTAGCTTATAATATATAAATTAATACACTTTAACTTATAATTAAGTAGTAAGTAAGAGAGATTAAGACTTTATAATACTAAATTTATATAAACCTACTACTACTATTCTAGTTAGCCCCCTTAATAAATACCCCTATTTAACCCCTAGTATTAGACCTATACCCTCCTATATAATATACTACCCTTACTATATTACTTACTATATAATAACTATATAATAAACTAATCCCTATAGGTAACCTATATAATAGTAATAAGACTATATTTACCATATAGAGGTTTCTTATATAATATAAGTTAGAAGTAAATAAGGACTTTATTAGAGATAATAAGGACTAATAGATATTTATTTACTAAAACTTAGCACTAAAGGTTTAGTCCTATATAGCTATATACTTTAAGGTAAGTTACTTATATAACTACTCTTTTATTAGCTTCCTTAGCTACCTAGAAAGTATATTCTCTAATCCTTATAAATAGGAGATAGCCCTTATAAAACTTAACTAGATTAAGTAAGGGTTTAGGGAGTTATTTACTATATTCTTTATTTACTTTAAATAGAAACTCTTTATAGTAAGGGAAGGGTAGTAAGTAAGTAATATTAAGCTAGTAAAGTTATAATATGCTTTTAATAAGTAACTAAGAGAGGTTAGTATTAGTAAAGGAATTAGTTATATAGATTACCCTCTTATAGTCTTATAATATTATAGTATTATAGTTAATATTAAGGCCCTAGTCTTAAAGAATAAGTATTAAACCTAATATAAACCCTAGCTAGTATAACCTATACCCTAATAAACTAACTAAGATAGTAATATACTAATAACTAGAGTCTAGGCTATATTAACTTACTCTAGTAAATAAGCTAATATAAAGAGAAAAGGGAAGCCCTAAAAGACTAATAGTAAAAGGCTAAGGGCCTAATAGGTTATAATAGATAAAATAATAAGACACTATAAGGAGAAATACTACTTATATTATAGCTTAATAAAATACTAGATCTAAGAGTATACTTTTCTTCTTACTTACTAACCTTATCTAAAGGTTACTATTAATATATATAAGGTAAATAAGGAAAGCGCTAATAAGGAGGTTAATACTTAACCCTAGGAAAATAAGTAGCCCCTAAGTAAAGTCTTATATAAAGGCATAGAGGCTAGTTATTACCTATAGATAAGGATAAGTATAGCTAGTATATAGATATAGAGGAAAATATAGAATACTATATAGATTAACTACTATTCTTAGTTCCTATACTCTTTAATATATATTTATACCTTAATATCTAAATTAATAGTAAGTGTAATTACTATAGTGCTATTAGCAAATTAGTAGTATAATAACTAGGCCTAAAGCTTATATAATTACTAAAGTAAAGATAGGTTTATATAGTAGTAAAAATAAGAAGAAGGGGGTTTATACCTAGGAAGATATGTCTTTAATTATATATATAGTATATATAAGGATTAATATTAATAGGTAGGAATTATTAGTATATCTATATATTATATTAGGTCTTACTTAAGATATAATCTTTAGAATACTATAGTTAGAATAGTAAGATATTATTATTTATATAGCTAAGTAATAGTTAGTAATTAGGGTAGCTAAGGGTTTATATATTTCTAAGGCTATAGAATATAGTATAAGCAAACTAGTTTAGGGAATTATTAAGTCCTTATATATAGTAAAAGCCTAATAAGGCTAATATAAGAAAAATATAACTATAAGGTTTATTACTATAAGTCTAAAGGAAATTACTATAGTACTATAGGTTACTACCCTAAAGCTAAAACCTACTTACCCTAATACTTTAATATTACTAGATAAACTAGTAGACTTTAAGGACCTATTTAATAAAGTAAAAGTAAATAGCTTACCTCCTTATAAGGGGTCTCTAATTACTATATATACATATATAAGAACCTAGATAGGTTTAAACTAGTACTTCTATAGGGTTTATTATATAATATGCTAAGGGACTAACTCTTAGAGATTAGACACTAGATTATAGACTTAATAGATAAGGGATAGATTTAAGTAAGCTTTTTATTAGTAATAGCCCCTATTTTTCTAGTTAAGAAGGCTAGAGGTAGTTAGCGTTTTTACATGGACTATTACGCACTTAATAAGATAATAGCCTAGGATTATTACTCTCTCCTATTAATTAAGGAAACACTATACTTACTCTCCTAAGTATAATAGTTTATAAAGGTTAATATCTATATAGCGTTTTATAAACTATAGATAGTTTGTCAAGCGGAAAACAACACCCCAAAAGACACGATGCTAGCCCACACGCGTAGGTAGCTTTGACGTCTGTGCACGTTAAAGGGGTTAAGAAGCTTGACTGCAGCGACCCATTATAAGGCTAGATTATCTCTATAAGATAGAGATAATCTAGATTAAATAGTCTAACGGATTAGAAGTAACCTAACGGTTAAATCAGTGCGGGTAATAATAATCTTGTTAATTTATCTTATCTTAAAACACAATAATAAGCCATAGCAAAGCTAGGCATAAAAACTCCATATCTAACGTGCATAATAAGCTCTAGAAGCCTAGTTAGAAGTAATCCCTTTATAGACTATTTAATCCCTAGCTTATATAACTAATGTTATTATCCCTTAGTGTAATGATTATCCCTATAACCCCTAATACTATTATTGCGAACGCGTGTGTTTCTAGGCGCGCGATTTAGGCTACATAACACCTCCCTAGGTGTGTACTAGTTAACCCTAACCATATATAGACTAAAAATGAACCGGACGTAAAGCAAGATTAGCGGACTATAGCTTATATTATATATAAGGGGAGCTACTATTTAATCTATCTATAGGGAAAGACTTCCTATAGTAAAGGGGAAAGAAAAGAAGAGAAAAATAAGAAAAGAAAGAAAGAAAAACAAAGTAATCCTCCCTAATTATAGTCCTAAGTTCCTTATCTCTCTAGAGAGCTTTAGTGTCTTTAGCGTACGTGGATAATTAGTAGGCAATATTAGTAAGGGTGTATAAAGAGCTAGGCGTTTGGAATCTCACTAAGTAGCCCTTTACTTATGGTTTACCTGCTAATTAATTAATCCTAAGGCTTATTGTCTCTCCTACTAATAAGCGTTAATAATGCTTGCCTATATTCCTTAAGAAACTAGCCCTAGTAGCACTACTAACACATAGGTAAACAATATTAGTAATTAAGCTATGGTTTTCCTTTACACTATATTCTATACTTTAAGGAAAGGAAGCAGATTAATAGTTATAGCTTATCTAGTATCTCTAAGAGGTTAGCGCATAACCTCTTTATCTGCTTAATCTATTAAGGCTTAATATCCGCTTACTTAGTTTTGCCTAATAACTCTATAGATTTATGCTAACCTTAGCTAGTCCTTAATGTCTATTTAAAATAATTTATAAGTTATAGCTTACTAAGATTAGGTACTTTATTCTAGGGTACTATGCATTTAATCCTATTATACCTTATAAAGTGCTTTAAGCTAAGTAACTAAAGACTATAGTATCTTATTATAACTAGAAGCAGAAGATAGTCCTAATAAAGACTCTTATAACGCTTAAAATCCTACCTCTTTATTTAATCCTTAGCTACTAGTGGCTCCTTATTATTATTTAGCGTTAAGTTCCTGCTATATCTATTATTCCTATTCCTATAGTAGTTCTTAAATACTAATATTAAAGACTTTAGGATTATTTATAAAAATATAAGCTATAGGCTACTAGAAATCCTAAACATAAAGTCTATTAACTTACGCTATCTTAGTATACTATTTAATTAGGTAATTATTATTACTAGTCTTATGCTTCTAGGCTATAACCGCCACACTTACTAGTAATCCTCTGCTAATTATTTAAGTGGTAAAGCAAGGCATCTAGCGCATTATTATGTTATACACTAAATATTAAAGGTTAAAGTCTTTTTAGTAAGATAATTCCCTAGGTAACTAATCCCCTATTATAAGCTTGTTTACTACTATGTTATATAGGACTTATAGAGTTCTTTTAAGGGCTTTTGCATAGCTATATCTTAGGTCTAGGATATTATTAGACATTATCTAGTCCCTAAGATAAAGCTTAAATTAGCGCCTAATATGTAAATCCCTGCTAAACGCATGTAGTTATTTAAACTTAATACTATATTAGTTTAGCGTATTCTAGTTCTCTATAAGGAGATTAAGTGCTTAATAACTAACTTAATAATAAATTATTTAAAGAAGGAATCCTAGGTAGGTATACCTATATTCCTAATTTCCTTCTACTCTATAGCTAGGACTATAATTGCTTTAAAATTATATAGGTAATTTAAAAGTTATATAATTTGTCCCTAGCCACCTATAAAGTTAATAAACCGCTTAATTTAGCCTTCTCCTATAGTGTTAAAGTAGTAAAGATACCCTTATTTCTAATTAAATAGAAAGTAGGTCTAATAGTTTACAAAGAAAGCAAATCCCGCTATAATATATTAATAGCTTATATACAAGTAAAGGTTAACTAGGTTATACTATAAGCTATAAGTAATGTTAACTAGCTAGTAGGAGGAATAAAGCCTTCCTACCTTTAAACTAATTAATTGCTATAAAGTATCTATATTAAAATTCTCTATAGCGTGTAGTTTAAATGCTTAAGGCAGTATAGCTACTATTACCTCTAGTCCTTATATAATAATCCTCCCTATAGTAAATAGCTTAAACTAATTAAGCTAGTCCTTATTTAGGGTCTTATAGGCCTTTCTTAAGAACCTATAAATATCTATAGAATATTATTACTAAGTTAAGGGTGTCTAACCAGGCCTAATTAGCGTAACTTTATTAAAGTTATTACTATCTTAGTGTATTTTAAATCTTAGTAAGAGCTATGGCTAGTCCTGCCTTAGATAGAATAATAGTGGCTACTATCTATAGAGATTAACTAGGTTAAGTCTAATAGTGCCTTCTTCCTCTTCCCTAAAGAAAGATCCTTTTATTCTATATATTAAAACATAAATATAGTATATTATTAGGCACCTCTTGTTTATGAAGTATATAATAGTCTTGCTATCCACTTTAGTATAGGCATTATTAGATACCTTAGATTCCTTATATTCCGCTATAATAAGGTATAATTAAATGGAATATGTAGGTATGTATATAAGAGTAGTAAGGGAAAGGATAGTAGTTACTTTTAGGAGATAAAGTAATTATAATAAGAGGAGAGGTAGGATATAAGAAGAACTTAAGAAAGGAAGGCTTTAATAACTAAAGAAGAGCATAATAATGTAAGAAGTAGGTAAGATTAAATGGTTCTTATAACCTAAGCCTTGTTCTTATAGCTCTCGGTGGTTATGTAGTTAGTTAGCGGCGGCTATCTATGGCTGCGTTCCCTTTTATAACTAACGGTTACTAATACCCGCTATTAGGCAACGGTTGTAAGGATTAGATAAATCCTATAAATCGAACTTCTTTGTTATCCTTATTAGTTATTAGGGCTGCCTGTCTGTTGGTTATTAATACCTATTATTAAGGAATAGTTATGAATTAAGGTATTTAAACCCTCTCTTTTCCTCTCTATCCCGTTTTTTATAAACCTTTATTCCTCTTTTCTTTAACTATTTAATTATAGCTAATTCTCTTAATATAACCTATTAAAGGCTTCCTAATATTACCGCTATTATTAGGGCTAGTGTCTTAGAGGCGGAACTTATAGTAACTAAGACTATTAACTAGTCTAATTATATAGAGATCTACCCCTCCTACATTAGTAGAGATTATGTAGGCTTAGGCATTATTTAATCTTATACTAGACCACTAGCTAATAGTTTTGTTTTTATAGTTTAAGTTTCTCTTTACATTCTAGGTTTATAGTGGCATTAATATTAGCAATAGTAGCATTCCCTTATATACTAAAATTATCCTCTAACCTATGGATAATATTCTAAAGGGGGCACCTCCCTATCTCCTTAAGGTAATAAAGAAGATAAACTTAGTAAAGGACTTTATTAGAAGCTACACTAAGAAAGAAAGTATATTAGCTCTAGTAGTTAAAAACGGTTATTAATATTAAGTCCTTATTCTAGCTAAAATAGCTTATCCTAATAGGTATTTTCTACACACTCTTTTATAATGTCCTAAGCATTGCTAGGCTTTACTTATCTCTATATATAGTAAATTAAATAGTGTCTTCTATTCTAACTACTTAAACTTATATATATAATATATTAACTTCTTTAATAAGCATATATACTTCCTATTCTATAGTTATATATTAATTCTAGGTGTCCTTAAGGGTGCCTATAGTAATTATATCTAGAATAGCTCCTATACTATAAGCTATAAATAGCGCTTTACTTCTAGGTATTAGCCTAGATCCTTAAGAGAAAGGGCTCTAGTACTATTCTTAGGTAAAGAATAGACTACTAAGGTAGCTAAGGTAATTCCCCTTAATCTAACTAGCATTAACTTTAAGAATTTCCCTTACCTAGAAATAGATATACCTCCCCCTTTCTAGATAGTTTATAATAAAGGAAAAATGTGTAATATCTTTTAATTTAGGGAAATAAATAAGAAAACTAGTAACTTAGCTCCTAGAACTATGCTATAATTACTTAATCTATAGTGTTTAAAAATAAAACCTAATCTTTTCTTAAAAATAAAAGTAAAGTATAAATAAAATAAAAGTTAAAATAGCTTCTAGTAGGTATATTATTAAAGAGTTAGGGGATAGACCTTATATTCTTAATGCTATTTAATTATTAATTAAGGCAACCTAACTTTAATCTTATAGTATAGGTACTATTAGGGTAGAAGTTTAACTTTATTATCCCTAAGCACTAGCCTTTCCTTACTTATCCCTTTCTAATAGTAGGTGCTCTTATTATTAATTATTTAATCTAACATATTATATTAAGCTATTAATAGTATAATGCTTAAAACCTCCTTATTATGGTTATTGCTAATTACCTCTTTTACCTAGTTACATTAAGAAGCGTAAAGCTATTTATTTATAGTAGAAGTCTACTATCCTTCTAGATCTAGGAGGAATTTCTTAATATAGTCCCCTAAGATTATCTTTATAAGTTTAATGCTATCTAGTGTCTATAAATAGTAGGCTCTAGAGATTAGCGCGCGCTTATAAATTTAAAAGGGTCTATTTTACCTTATTATAAGCTTCTATATTATAGATATATTAATATTCTATTAGATATTATATACTAAGATAAGATCCCTAGGTTTTAATTAATCTTTTCTAATTAAAGTAGCCTAGTTCTTATTAGTTTGTTTTGTAAGTTACTATCTAAATTTAAACACCTTTATTCTTGCTTTTTTAATATCTTTTGCTTTTTATTTAAGTATCTAAACCCACGCTTTAAATAAGTCTTAACTACCTATAATTACGTCCTAATTAATTAGTCTCTAAGTTAGAAATTTAACTTCTAAAGGTAGTATTAGCTCCTATCTATAGATTAAATAAAACATAGACTTTCTATGCAATTTATAAACAGCAGTGTAATCTATAAGAAGAGCCTTATTAAGGCGCTTAAACTATTATCTATCTAATCTGCCTAACTTTGCTAGGGCGGATATAAGAGACTAATATCTAACTTTAATAGGGGAATTTGCCTTTAGGTTATACCTAGATATTTAGATTCTAGTAATGCTAATATCTATAAGTGCTTCCTTAAGGTTCCCGCGTATTTTAGGTCCTCTATTATAGATAATAAATTAGAAGAGCCTAAACCTACTAATTAGAGAGAAGAGAAACTTCCTAATTACTAATATAGTAGCGTTCTTAACTAGAGTAGCCTCTACCTAACTAGTAAGGTTACACCTAGCTTCTAATAGATACTTATATCTATAATTAATTAGTAAGTGCTAAGTGTTAATGTAAATCTTGCTTATTAGGTTTCCTAGTGTAACTAGTATAGAAAGCTCTTATAGGCGCTATAGTGCGAACTTTTAGTATGTTTTATAGTAAGCTATTATCTCCTAGGCTATATTCTATAGTCCCTTCTACTAGTACCTTAATCTTATTACCTAGAAGACTACCTTAATACCTTTATATCTAAGTTCTTTATAAATAGCCTTAATAATTATCTATTATTACTTAGGTATATCTACTACTAGTATAGGTCCCTTTATAATTCCTATTAGCCTTTTCTAGAGATATCCTTTTTCTAAGTAAAACTTCTTAGCCTTATTATATAGTTTCCTATAGTTCTTTACACTAAGATTAAGTAGTTTTTAAAAAGTTAATAAGAAATTAATAACCTATTATATCTCCTCTAAGTAGCTCTTTTTGTTTTCTTTACCTATAGTAATATTATTAAGGTAGAGATTAATAAAATCTTTAATATCCCCTTTAACTACCTAGTCTAATTAATCTAAAGCTCTAGGGCCCTTCCTTAATAAGGTGTTAGTAATTTGGTTTTTCTCTCTAGGTATATATTATATAGTAAAATTAAAGAGTAGAATATAGCTAATCTATTAGGTAATAAGTGCCCTAGGCATATTATTAATAGCACTATTAATTTAATATATAAGGACCTGCAAATCTATCTCTAAAGTAAATAGAACTCTATATAGATATATTTGTAGTTATCTTAATATATAAACCACTGCTTAGTATTCTTGCTTTATAGCGTTATACTTAGATTTAGTAGTGTTCTAAGTACTACTTTTATAGCAAATAGGATATTATTTACTATTAATAATTTATAATAATATAGCTCCCTATCTAATTAAGCTTATATTAACTATTAGAATAATTTCTCTAAAGCCTAGTCCTAGATTAAGTAAAATAAGAATTAGTGCTATTATTACCGCTTTCTTAAGGATATCTATAGCTTCTTACTAATCTAGCCCCTATATCTATTTACTCTCTTTCTTTAGTAAGATTACTAATAGCCTTGCTTTCTATATATAATATTCTACCTATATATAATAAACTCCTATTAATCTAATAAAAGACTATATATCTAATTAATCTTAACATACCTCCTAGTCTAAGATCTTAATTATCTTTACTTTAGTTAGTTTCCTTCCGTTTATGCTATATATAAATCCCATAATTTCTACTAACTTCTAATAAAACTTTGATTTAACTGCTAAGGCTATATAACTAGAGAGCTTAATATTAACTAAGACTTTATTAATATTAATTAAATGCTCTATTATATACCTTCGCACTCCTGGCATAATTTCCTTGTTATTATACGTCGTGGTTAGACCTTAGATAGCAATATTATCTAGGAAAGGTGCGTAAATTTAGGGAATTAAGTTAAATAATACTCTCCTAATAATCCTAATAGACTAAGCTACTAAGTTAGTAGCTCCCTATAGTAGCTAATAGAGTTATAAAAGTCTAACTATAGTTAAAATCATTATTATATCCTAACTTCTCTTAGCTAATTTAACCTAATTATATCCTAATAACAAATTAATAATAGATAGGATCTTATATATTATAAAGCTTTCACTAAATGCTTTAGCTCCTTAAGGGCTAAGCGTATCCTGTATTATAACTTTATTATATTTTGTTACTAATAAGATTAAATAAATTCTACTATCCTTTTTTATAATAAGGAAATATAGATTCCTATAGGAACTATAGCTCTCCTCTAAATAACTATACTTTAGCTTTTTCTTTAAAAGATTAACTAGCTTCCCTTATAACCTAAGAGGTATTAGGATTAAACCTACCTACTATGCCTTGTGTTTAATAACCTTAATGACTTACAGCGGCGCGACTAGTAGGTTAACTTTTCCACACTCTAATAAGTCCTATACTAGCGCCGCTTCTTAGTTATAGAGAATTTCCTTAAAAATATTAACTTCTTCTAGTATTAAATATTCTTACACCCCTTTAACTATTTAATCTAATTATTCCTAGGTTATTCTAAAACCTTAAGGGTTTACACTAAATCTCCTAGTAATATACTTATTATATTTCCTAGATATATTAAGTTATAACTTTACTTCTTTCTATTTCTTTAACTTCTACTTTAGATCTCCTTTAGGGATTAATTTATTAGAGAGTATATTATTATAAGGGTAAATCTTCTAGGCTTTTTGTTTATATATTATATTAATTATTAGATTAGGTGGTTCTAGCTTTTACTAGGGTTAAAAATCCTCTATAACTACCTTAAGTCACTTAGCATAGTTAATTATTATATGTAAAGGGCTTAGGCTTTGCCTAAGCATTAGTCATAGCTCGGAAGGACAGGTGGCTAACAGGAACCAGCAAGGGTTTAGGAAGGAGGCTAACATAAGATAGCCAGGGGATATAAGGGGCATAAAGGGGGATAGACTAGCTCTCTTCCTTTCTTCCCTCCTTAAGTTTCTTAATATTATATTAACGCCTAATAGTAGTTGCCTAGGGGCTAGTCTATAACATTTAAGAAACTTCCTTTAGCCTTAATAGAGGGCTACTAAAAACAATAGCACTACCACAAACAAACAAACAAATTAACGCAATAGAAGAAGATAATGCAATAGATACACTATAACCATAGGTTAAAGGAAACCTAGGGATAAGAACCCTATTAACAGATGCTACATTGCCACTATTAGCTTATAACGCGTAAATTAATACACTTTAACTTATAATTAAGTAGTAGGTAAGAGAGATTAAGACTCTATAATACTAAGTTTACACAAACCTACTACCACTATTCTAGTTAGCCCCCTAGTAAATACCCCTATTTAACCCCTAGCATTAGACCTATACCCTCCTATATAATATACTGCCCCTACTACATTACCTACTATGCAATAACTATATTAAAAACTAATCCCTATAGGTAATCTATATAATAGTAATAAGACTATGTTTGCTACATAGAGGTTCCTTATATAATATAAGTTAGAAGTAGACAAGGACTTTATTAGAGGTAATAAGGACTAATAGATATTTATCTACTAAAACTTAGCACTAAAGGTCTAGTCCTATATAGCTATATACTTTAAGGCGGGTTACTTATATAACTACTCCCTTATTAGCTTCCTTAGCTACCTAGAGAGCATATTCTCTAACCCTTATAGATAGGAGATAGCCCTTATAGAACTTAACTAGATTAAGTAAGGGTCTAGGGAGTTATTTACTATGTTCTTTATTTGCTTTAAATAGAAACTCTTTATAGTAAGGGGAGGATAGTAGGTAGGTAACGTTAAGCTAGCAAAGTTATAACGCGCTCTTAATAAGCAGCTAAGAGAGGTTAGTATTAGTAGAGGAATTAGTTATATAGATTACCCTCTTATAGTCTTATAGTACTATAGCATTATAGTTAATATTAAGGCCCTAGCCTTAGAGGATAAGTATTAAACCTAACATAAACCCTAACTAGCATAACCCGCACACTAATAAACTAACTAAGATAGCGACACGCTAATAACTAGAGTCTAGGCTATATTAACCCACTTTAGCAAACAAGCTAATATAGAGAGGAAAGGGAAGCCTTAAAAGACTAATAGTAGGAGGCTAAGGGCCTAATAGGTTATAATAGATAAAATAACAAGACACCGCAAGGAGGAATGCTACTTATATTATAGCTTAATAGAACACTAGATCTAAGAGTGCACCCTCCTTCCTGCCTGCTAACCTTATCTAAAGATTACTATTAATATATATAAGGTAGATAAGGAGAGCGCTAATAAGGAGGTTAACACTTAACCCTAGGAAAATAAGTAGCCCCTAAGCAGAGTCTTATATAGGGGCATAGAGGCTGGTTATTACCTATAGATAAGGATAAGTATAGCTAGTATATAGATATAGAGGAAAATATAGAACGCTATATAGATTAACCACTATTCTTAGTTCCTATACTCTTTAATATATATTTATACCTTAATATCTAAATTAATAGTGGGTGTGACTGCTATAGCGCTATTAGCGAATTAGCAGTATAATAACTAGGCCTAGAGCTTATATGATTACTAAAGCGGAGGTAGGTCTATATAGTAGTAGAAATAAGAAGAAGGGGGTCTATACCTAGGAAGATATGTCTTTAATTACACATATAGTATATATAAGGATTAATATTAATAGGTAGGAATCATTAGTATATCTATATATTATATTAGGTCTTACTTAAGACGTGATCTTTAGGATACTATGGTTAGAACAGCGAGATATTATTGTTTATATAGCTAAGCGATAGTTAGTAATTAGGGCGGCTAAGGGTCTATGCGTTTCTAAGGCTATAGAACGTGGTATAAGCAAACTGGTTTGGGGAATTATTAGGTCCTTATATATAGCGGAAGCCTAATAAGCCTAATGTAAGAAGGATATAACTATAAGGTTTATTACTATAAGTCTAAAGGAAATCATAATAGTATTATAGGTTACTACCCTAAAGTTAAAACCTACCCGCCCTAACACTTTAATATTACTAGATAAACTAGTAGACTTTAAGGACCTATTTAATAAAGCAAAAGCAGATAGCTTACCTCCTTATAGGGGGTCTCTTAATTACTATATATATATACGTAAGAACCTAGATAGGTCTAAACTAGCACTTCTATAGGGTCTATTATATAATATGCTAAGGGACTAACTCTTAGAGATTAGACGCTAGATTATAGACTTAATAGATAAGGGATAGATTTAAGCAAGCTCCTTGTTAGTAGTAGCCCCTATTCTTCTGGTTAAGAAGGCTAGAGGTGGTTAGCGTTTTTGCGTGGACTACTACGTACTTAATAAGATAATAGCCTAGGATTATTACCCTCTCCTATTAATTAAGAAAACGCTACGCTTACTCTCCTAAGCATAATAGTTTATAAAGGTTAATATCTACGTAGTATTCTATAAACTATAGATAGCTAAAGGTAAGGAGCACTTAATAGCATTTTAAACTAGGTTTAGGTTATTTAAATAGCTAGTCTGCCTATTTAGCCTAGCAGGAGCACTAGCTACCTTTTAATATTATATTAATAAGTCCTTAGGGGATGTATTAGGGGATTTTATTATAGCATATTTAGATAATATCTTAGTCTATTTAGGGGGATTAAAGAAAGACTATATAGCTAAGGTTTAGCTAATATTAGGCTAATTAAGGGCGGCGGGCCTTTACCTAGATCTCAATAAGTCTATGTTCGCTATAAAGAAGGTCTAGTACCTAGGCTACATTATTACGGCAGGTCGCTCTGTTTGCCCTAATCCCGCGAAGGTTATAGCTATTAGGGAATAGGCAGCCCCTATGAAGTTATAGGGGGTTTGTAGTTTCCTTAGGTTTGCGAATTTTTACCGCGATTTTATCTAGGATTTTTTAGAGCTAGCTACTCCACTTATATGCCTTACTAAGAGGGATATCCCGTTTTAATAGGGAGCTAAGGAAAGCACTGCCTTTAAAAGGCTTAAAGAGGCTTTTATTAAATACCTAGTCCTAGCATAGTAGGACCTAGACTAGCCAATAGTAGTTAAAGCGGATTGTTTAGGGATAGCCCTAGGAGGGTGCCTCTTATAGGAGGGTTAGGATCGCGTCCTATATCCTATTACATACTATTCCGTAAGCCTTATAGCCTTATAGAGGAATTATACTATTTATAATAAGGAGCTTCTAGCTATTATCTCTTATCTTAAGGCATGGTTAGTAAAACTATAGGGAGTGTCCTGCCTATTTATAATCTATATAGATTATAAGAATTTGGAATACTTTATAATACCTTAGCTAATATTAGAATAGTAGGCCTAGTGGGCGGATACACTTGCTTTATTTAACTTTTACCTCTAATATAGGCCTAGTATATAGGCTTACTGCCTAGATACTCTTTCGCGAAGGGACTAGGATAGGTTAGGACCTAGTATAAGAATAGGATAAATACTATAGCCTATTACTATTTTAGGACTCTTATAGTTACTATTAGAGTTAGGGGTAGGTTATAGCTAGAGTCTGCTATTATTATATATAGCACTGCTACTAACTAGGGAAGCTCTCTTTGCTATAAGGCACCTATAGACTTTATAGGATTAGGCAGTTTAATTAGATCTAATATACTATATCTAGCTTTAGGCGATTTAAGAAGGGGCAAGGAAGTTTCCACTAGAAGCAATAATAAGGGAATAGGTTATAGATTGCTCACTAAGTGCCTACAGGGCGCTCTAGTTTTAGGGCTAGACCTAGGTCCTAGCCTAGGAACCTCTTATAATAACGCTTATCTAATAATGTCACGATTTGCTAGTAGTAGGGCACCTAGGACATAACACAACGTTTCAGATCTTATAGTAGCAGTTTTATTAGGATAGGATATTATAGGATATTGTAAGGTTTATCTATAACTACCACTACTTTAGTAGTTATAAAAGTTATTAATAACGTTAGGGCTTATTAAAACTATTACTAATCCCTAACTGGTTCTAGTCGTAAATCTCTATTAACTTTATAATAAACTTACTAGCATTATCCCTAGAACGGCCCTAGTTCCTTATGGTTATTACTAATAGGCTTTCTAAGTTTATTTAATTAGAGGTAATAACCTCTATTATAGCTAAGGAGTGCGCGGAATAGTTTAAGATAGTGTGGTAGAGATTTTAAGGTTTTCCTTAGTTAATTATTATAGACTAAGGGTTAGATTAGTTAGGAAACTTCTAGATAATAGTATACTTAAGAGTTAGGATTAACTAACTTCTTTCTATATTACATTACCTATAGACAGACAGCGGCATAGAACAGGCAAATTAGGAGGTGCAAGTAATACTACGCATATCTATCTCCTTCTTGTAGTATAATTAGCCTAAACACTTAGCTACTTATTAGCTTATGATTAATAATAGGACGTCCTTAGTTATAGGGGTAAGTCCTAATAGATTACTATATAGCTATAATTTAGAACCTATTTAGTTATAGCTAGACCTAGCACTATTCACTATAACCTCTAAGGGAAGGGCAGTTTAGTTCCTAGAATACCTCTAGGAGGGGACTTATTTAGCTTAGGCCGCGATAGTATATATATAATAATATTAATAGGATATAACATTAGCATCACATTACCTAGCAGAATGTTTCTAGGTTAGGGATAAAGTGTAGCTCTTACTTAGGAATATTAAAACTAATCACCCTTTACGGAAGCTTAATTAGGTTACTATAAAATACACTATTATAGAAGTTCTAACACTACTTACAGTCTAATTAGATATACTAAGAGGCATTTACCTAGTCTTCTATATAGATCTTATAGAGCAAGCAGTAATAGACCCCTTCTAAGTTAGAAGCTCTAAGACTCTAGACTAGATCTAGAATAGATATTGTTAGAGGATAATAATAAACTTGTTAAGGAATACTATATAGAGCAGATCCTTATGGCCTAGAATGCACTAGGTAGAGGCAATAAACGTAATATATTAGTTAAATAGGTAGGTTACTTATAACTAATATAGGAACCGCTAGAGAACGTAGCAAATACAGGGGCGCTAGATAACTTTAAATAGGAATAGGGGGATATATAATATAATAATAGACTAAGTTAATTAAGCAAAAGTTATCTACTAAGAGAGACTATATATAGGACTAGGGGTATACTTATGCTACTACCTATAATAAATTATTTAGCGTAACTAAGATACGCTCCTACTATAGCTATTTTAGCTACTAAATCCTTATTAATCTCGCTAGAGGCGCTATTAAACTCTGTTTCGCTCCTATTAATAGGGGTAATATATTAAAGAGGGGATAAACTATGTCTAGCTTAGGGGCAATAGATATCTATATAATAGTTATTATAGCTCTATCCCTAACGCTAAATAATAGGAGAGGTATATTGCCTAGAGGGTGGAAGATAGGAGTATGTAAGTAAGGGCTTAGTTCCTATGCGGTTACTAGAGGTAATAGGAAGATGTTTAGACTTAGTATAGGGGCAACTAGTCCTATTAGGGAGGGCAAGCTATATTTAATATAGATTAGTGGGGGGACACTAGAAAAGCGCTAGGATTAATACTAATAGTAATAGGAAGGCGATTTATTATATAGCTTAATATATTAAGGATTAGTCTTAGGACTAATATAGTAATAACTAGGGAGAGTGCGCTAATTATAGTAGCAGACTACTTATAGAAATCCTATTATATAGTAACTATACTATTTATAAGCTACTAGTTTTGCTAAAATAGGGCGCTAGTAACTTAGTGTAGTAAGTTATTTATTCTATAACTAGCTAAGGGACTACTACTAATAAAGGGGATAATATTAAGTCTAGTTATATTTAAGGCAGGAGCATTAGTTAAGGGGGATAGCCTAAGGGCTAAACAGATAGGTGCTAGATTAAACTAGGCCTAATTAAGGAGAGAGTTCTAGTGGGTAATAAGGGACTAGTATTTCTAGGATAGAATAGGCAATTTTTGCTTTATAGTTGCTAACTTAGTAACACTAGGTTCTATAATATGCTAGCCTATAGTAATTTTAGCTTTAAGATCTTTTAGGGCATAATAGAGGTAAGGGTTAGTGGATAGGTACCTAGTTAGCTAGATATAGGTAATGTAATTATGTTAATAAGGAGGGTAGGACTTACTGCTCTTAGGTAGGTAATAGTCTATAATGCCTGTGGTTAGGGCCTGTTTTATATAGGGACTATAGGGATAAAAAACTAAGGAGGGCGCGGTATACTGCTTATTATCTAAGTTACCTTCTATAAGATATTTACCTATAGAATAGGTAGGAGGCGTAGTAGGCATAGTAGGGCTATAGGGAGGAGGATTATAAGGGCATAGTATATTAATAAGCGTTTATATAGGATATGATTAAGGTTTAATAAGGGAATAGGAAGGATCTAAGATAGGATTATAATATATAAAAGGTAAAGTTAGAAAAAGGGAAGTTAGGGGGAAAGGGAGGGTAGGTAAAATGTTTTTATATATAATATAAAAGTAAAGGTAAGGTAATAAACTAGTAGGGGCGGGGTTAGGGGGTTATTATAATAATATAAGGGGCTAGTAGGGCTACGCGTAAGCCGCGTTATATATGCCATATAATAATAATAATATAACGTAATAGGTAGAGATAACTCCACACCCGCCACTAGGATATATATAATGCGTGCGCGTACTATATTTAAGGAAATAATAATAAACCATAATAGGTAGAGACAACCCTATAACCTAACACTAGGACGTATATAACACAGGGGCGTACTATATTTAAGTTAAGGGGAGTAGAGAGGGGGTAAGAAGGTTTTAAAGGGAATAGGGGATAATTTATACTCTTAGGAGATATTACTAGGATAGGTGAGTAAGGAGGTATATAAAGGGCTTAGGCTTTGCCTAAGTATTAGTTATAGCTTAGAAGGATAGGTAGCTAATAGGAACTAGTAAGGGTTTAGGAAGGAGGCTAACATAAGATAGCTAGGGGATATAAGGGGCACAAAGGGGGATGGACTAGCTCTCTTCCTTTCTTCCCTCCTTAAGTTTCTTAATATTATATTGACGCCCAACAGCAGTTGCCTAGGGGCCAGTCCATAACATTATATCTTTAATAACCATGTAGAAGATCTTAGTCCCTTCCTTTATTAAGATAGGGATAAGTTCCTTACTATCTTCTAATATCTTCTCTATTCCTTCTTAAAATATTTAATCTTCTTCTAAGGTTCCTAAGGCTTCTAGTTTTACCACTAGGTGGCTAAATATAATAGTGTTAATAGTAGGTTACTATACTAGTGGTTTATTAGTGTATTACTACTAAATGCTTCCTATAACTCTTAATATAATAACCACATTGCTAAATTAACACTAGGCATAGAGCTCCCTGCTATATAAGTGGTTAAATTATATCTAGCATATTCTAAAGAAAGGCATTCCTAGGATTAAGGTAATGTTAACTAAGTCTAGGCTAACGTAGAAAGTAGTAGGTATCTAGACATTCCCTAGGTATAGCCTTATCTAAACCTCCCTAATTATCCTAATCTAGTATAATAAGTAAGATAAGGTATTTATAGCGTCTATTAGATAGATCTTTAATCTAAGTTATTTTGCTATACTTTCTAAGATTATATTTCCTTATGCTCCTATGTTAATAAGTCCTTATAGTAGCTCTTCTTTAGGGTTATCTAGTTAAACCTATAGGTATAGTAACTCCTATAGATTATTAATAGTAGCTTATAGTTCTATTATTATATTAAGCATAAAAGTCTTCTTATTCGGATTAATTAGTTCCTAATAGGTCTTAGTAATTAAGCTTCTTATTCCTAGCCTCTCCCGAATTTATTCCTATAAGGCTATATTAATTTCTAGTGGAGGCATTATAGGTAGTAAAGCTTTCTTAATCGTGGCTTTATTCTTCTTATTCTCCTTAATTATCTTCTATATTATCTAAGTAATACTATTAATCTGCTAGTCTAGATTAAATAGTCTTAGGTTCTTTCTTAGACTAAACGCTTTTGACAGAGAAGGGACTAGTCCTAACGAGTTCCTATTATAGTATTAGATATCTTTAATGCCTTTTACTCTTATAAGATATTTATTACTAACTGCTTTAGCTAACGTTAGCATTATATAGTAAATGTCTTAGAAAGGGATACTAAGCTTCTTTTAGAAGACCTTATTATATAATTAATCTAGAATCTATTACCTAACTTTATTTAACTAATCCTTATTACCTTTACCTATAGCTAGGTTCTCCTAGATAGGTTAGCTTTAACTTTAGCGATTTTTAGTGTTATTATTCTTAACTTCCTTAACCCTTAGGTATTTTACTAATCTTTCTCTAATAGCTAATACTTTTATAATAGCGCTTTCTTTACCTTTATCTTCTACGCTTACCTTCTTAAATTAGATAGTTAAGACTATACCTATTAATTCCCTCTTTAGGATTATTACCTTAACTTCTCTCTCTAGTTAGTATATTACTAGATTAAACTAGCCTTCTATTCTCTTAAAGATATCTTATTCTTCTATTATTATTTCCTAACTTATGCCTTTGCTTAGTCTATATTCCTTAATCCTAGGTATTATATAAATAATCTTATAGTTTTTAAAATACTTAACCTAAAATATAGCTAGCCTATGCGTATAGCTACTAATTTAGAGAAATTTTAAGAGTAAGACTAGGGGTATAATCTAATACTTTAGATTATCCCTAATTACTAGGATATAGACTATTAGATTATAGACTATAAATTTTAATATCTTATTAAACTTAAGGATCTTATATCTTATAGCTAAATAAGCGTTATTATTATAGTAGTGGCATTTATTTAACTAATAGCCCCTTCCTAAAATCATATTTAGATTAAAGATATGGTTATCCTTATTATAATTATATAGTCCTATATAGTTTATTTGGTAAAGCTACCTTTATTACCGCTAGGTAGTGCTATATTTAGCCTTAAGCTATTTTATAATATTAATTTCCTTACTTACTTATTTTATAAATATAATCTTTAGGTTAGCTAATTATTTTATTAGGTTATCTATTTAATCTTAATAATCTAACTGCTTAGCTACTATCCTATTTCCTATCCCTTTTTTATAGAATCTAGGTTTACTATCCCTTCCTAATAAATTATTCTATACTAAATAATTTCTTTAAGAAGTTTACTGCTTATTAAAAACCCTTAGATTAAATAATCTCTAATTTATAAGGCTAGATTCCTAATTATCTAAAGAAAGCTTTACTATATTAAAACCTTCTAAACCCCTATTTTAGAGTTCTAGGCGTGTGTAAATATGTGTATTAAGCTCTATCTAGAGAGGTTTATATTCTATAATAAGGACTTCTTTATAGGTAAGCCCTTTATAATCTATAAAGCTTAAGATTAAATAATCTAGGAGTGCTTTATAGATATAGTTTAATTAGCTTATAGTGGTTTTCTATCTAGTTAGGTTAATAATAGATATTAGAGCTTAATGCTTCTATAGCTAGTAATAGGTATCCTAAATAGACTTTAGTTACATTAAATTAAGATCTTTAAGCTATCTATAAGCGTTTTCTATTTAATCCTAACTAGTAGTATTATACTAGAGAAGTATCTCCTCCTTAGACTTCTTCTAGGTTTATAATATAGTTAGCATCTTAACTACCTATTAAAGCTTTAGGTTAATATCCTATTTAAGTATCTTATGCTAGTCTATCTTAGGTATACCTATTACCTTTATCTTTACTTTAAAGTCCTTAAGAAAGTTAGATATATTTTTACTAGTAAACTGCTAAATATTATATCTATTCTATATAGTAATTAATAAGGTTTACTATGCTATTATTTCTCTAAGGAGCTTTACGAAAGATTTTATATTAAGGCCTCTAAGGGCCTTAGGTATCTTACTAATATTATTAGGGTTTTTCCTAAGCGGTCTTTAAACCTAGTTTAGGTTAGGCTAATTACTATCTTAGGATTAGATAGTCCCTAACTAGTAGTTAGAGTACTTAGTAAAGGAGTGTCCCTAAGGTCTTATTAACTAGTTAATAGCTTGCTTAATCCTACTTTACTAGTTTATTAAGAATAAGTTAGGATATAACTAGGCATAGAGTAGGATAAGTGTTCTTTTAATTAATCTTAGAGAGAGATAGCTACTTATATTTAAATAAATGTCTTTATAATATTTAGTGCTTCCTTTAGGAAGACTTTTAAAGGGGTAGTATTAGTAGTAATAAATAAACTATAAGTAAAGGCTACTAGGATAACTATATAGCTTTTTATAATTAACTATAAGATCCTAATAATTAGCTAAATAATAGCAAAATAGATAATAGGCCCTAAGATTAAATAGCCTAAAACACTAGACTATATGTCCTACTAGCTTAGAACATTTAGCTGCGTTTTCTATATTATAGACTTATATTTAGGGGTAACTAGTAAGGGATTAATAACTTAGCAAGTGTTCGCAGAGTACCCTTCTAAGCTAGCTAGCTTTTCCGCCTATATATGCGTGTAATGCGCTTCCTTCTGCCTAATCCTTCTTGTCTTATTATATTTAGCTAGTTTAGCCACTTTTATTTTAATACCCTAGCTATCTCGCAAGTTAGGTCTAGACTCTTAGTTTATAGCTTATTATAGAGAAAATAAGATAAAGGGATCTTCTTATAGTCTAGGTTAGTAATAGCTAAAGGGTATTAAAGGATTGCTTCTAATTAATCTTAACTAAGGCTAAGAAATAACTAGAGTGAAATAGTCCTAGGGATTAAAAACCTGTTTCTCCACTAGTTTTATTAAGCGGAAAACAACACCCTAAAAGATATAATGCTAGCCCACACACGTAGGTAGCTTTAACGTCTGCGTACGTTAAAGGGGTTAAGAAGCTTAACTACAGTAACCCGTCATAAGGCTAGATTATCTCTATAAGATAGAGATAATCTAGATTAAATAGTCTAATAGATTAGAAGTAACCTAATGGTTAAATTAGTGCGGGTGATAATAATCTTATTAATTTATCTTATCTTAAAACACAATAATAAGCTATAGCAAAGCTAGGCATAAAAACTCTATATCTAACGTGCGTGACAAGCTCTAGAAGCCTAGTTAGAAGTAATCCCTTTATAGACCATTTAATCCCTAGCTTACATAACTAATATTATCATCCCTTAGTGTAATAATTATCCCTGTGACCCCTAATGCTATCATCGCGAACGCGTGTGTTTCTGGGCGCGCGATTCAGGCCACACACTATATTTATAGTAGTTAAAAAGGAATTTAGTATTTAAGTCTAGGATATAATAGTATAGCTTAATAAGGCTAAATATATAAGAGAGAATATTATAAAGGAGGTATCTTTTTATAAATTTATATTAAAAAATTTCTAGTATACTAAAGCAAATAGTAAGATAATAGATTATTAGCTATTATTATGCCTATATTATAAACTTTACCTAGGATTATATTAAATATATCTAATACTAACTAAAGAGGACATAAGATTAGCGTATATTATAATAGTAAATAATAAGAGACATAACTTATATAACTACCTATATAATAAGGGTTATACTATAAATAGAAAAGGTAAAGGTAAAACTAAGGTCTATTTCTAATAAAAGGAATCTAGTAGTAATTTAAAAGGGAAGCAAAAGGAGCCTAAGCTAATTAAAATAGGCTATTTAATATATAATTCCCTCTAGGAAGTTAATAGTATAGATAGGATAATTAAAATATATAAAGATTTTTAGGTGGTTTTTAGCTAAGGTTATACTAGTAAAATTAGCCCTTTAAGGAGTAAAACTAGAAACCTTAGTAAAATAAATTATAGTAAGAAAATAAAGCAAGAAATCGCCCTAGACTTAGTTAAAATAGGTAGGGAAATCTACTAAACTAACTAGATAAATAATAATATTAGGAGACTTTATTATTAAGGTAGGTAAGCTAATTATAGTAGTTAAGATAGTTTTAGCGTTAGGAGAAAACACTTATAAAGGAAAAGAAATATATATATATTATAGTATATAAGAATAACTCTAATATAAAATAGCATAAAACCTATCTTAAAGACTATAAATACTATATAGTAAAAAAAGGGGAGGTTTTAGAAGATAATAATAAGGAAAGCTAAGGTTAAGATTTAAATTTCATAGAGATATATTTTATTAAAAATAATAGAAAGAAAGTTAAGAAACTTACTATAGAGATAGGTTTAGCTAGACCTAGATAACTAAGCCTAGGATAGATTATTAAGGCTATAGTAAGACTATAAGAGGTAAAGTATAATAGGAAAAAGGCAAATACTTTCCTTAAAATTCTAATTAAATTTAATAATTAGAGTAAGAGCTACTAAGTCTATCTTAATATAAGAATATTATTAATCTTAGTAAATAAGGCATAGCTATAGTAATATAGAGGAAATATAAAATAGAGAATATAAGAACTAAAGCTAGTCTTAGGAGTCTAGTCCTTCTTTTTTATTACTAAAACCACTACTTTTAACTTTTATATCCCTAGGATAGTGTATAAAACTAAGATAACTAGATATTTTATAGTAATAGCAAATATAATACTAAATCTAGGGCTTAAATTACTACTTAGTATGAATTTCCTATATAATTTTAAGGCAAAAATTATTTTATATAACCTAAGGTAGTATTTAGATTAGTGTATAGTATAATAGTATAGGTAGAAATATTTTAATTAGTAAGTAAAGTTTCTTACTAATAAGTAATTATAGTATAGATAGTAATAATTCCCCTAAAGGCATAGTTATATATGCTAGTTACCTAAAAGGTAAGATAGAAAAATTAGGAAATAAGCATTTATTATATACTATTATGTTTAATATTTCTTCTAGATATACTTTTATATAAATCTAGCTTAGGATAGATAGTTACTTATAACCTAACTAACAAAACTATTACTATTTCTAAGCACTAGAAGGTTATATATCTAATAGTAGCTAGGGAGGTTACTATAAACTATATAATTAATAACCTATTTATATATTATGCCTTTTTTAGTAAAGATATTATAGAAAAGAGTAAAGAGAAGGCTAAAACTAATAAGGAGACTAAAGGAGAGAAAGATAACCTTAATCTAAAGAGAGTTAATATAGGAGTACTCTCTTATAAAATCTTATATCCTAAGGAAATTCTATTTATAACTAATTAATTTAGGGTATAGGTAGCTAATATTAATAAAGAGGCTATAAATAGACTTATTAAGTTAATAGATAAATATAATATTTACTATAATAGGGGTATTATACTAATGCTAGAAGACTAGAAAATAAGAATTAATCTTATAGAGGGATAGTAGTATTAAATAAGGCTAATTAGGCCTTAAAAACTTAGAAAATAGAATACTAATAAACTTAATAAAGTATATAATAAACTCTATACAAAAGGAAAGATATTATATCTAGATAAACTAGTAGTAATTATATACCTAGTGTTTATAGTCTAGTAAAAGACTAGCTAAGAGAGAAAAGGAAGAGTTATAGTTAATATAAGACTACTAAATAATATAGTAATACTAGATATATACCCTTTACCTAACTAAAGCAATATTATAAATAACACTTATAGTAAGAAAGTAATTTCTTTTTTAATAAAACTAGGTTTTTCTATTAATTACCTATTTAATAAGACTATTAAGCGCGTATAGTAGTAATATTAAATAGAGGTCTAGAAGCGTTAAATATAGCACTAATAGGGTTTAAAAACTCTTTAGCTTTTGCCTAGAGATTTGTAAATAGACTATTCTAAAAGTATAAATACTTTATTTAGGTATATATTAATAATATTATCGTATTTTTAAATAATTTAAAAGAGCATTTAAGCTATCTTAAAACGGTGCTTAAAATTCTTAAAGAGAATAGATTAATAATTACCACAAAAAAGTTATTTATTAGCTACCTTACTATTTAGTTACTAGGATTTGTTATTAATAGTAATAGAATTATAAATACTAATAATTAGCTTAAAGCGTTTTAAAAGATAATATTTCTAAGTAATTTATTAAGTCTTAAGACTTTTATTAGAATAGCTAGATTTCTTTGTAATAGAATCCTATACTTTAATATGCAAATCTAACTGTTAGTTACACCAAGGTCCTACGCAGGTAATGATACGATAATTCCGTAATATTAAAGTTAATGATAGATTAGGAAAGAGAGAAGACAGGGAAATCTAGCTAGAAGAGAAAGTGGGTGAAACGCGGAAGTGGGGTAGAAAAGGGGTGGCAAATAATATAGCTAATTGCATTGCGTGCATCTATTTAGACTAACTCTTGTCCTAGCCTTTAGCTATAGAAACTAAATAAGACCTAAAGGAAGCTACACTAGTAATCTCTCTTTTTCCTTTATAGCTAAAAAGCTTAAAAACGTAATAAAAATCAAATTAAAGGAAAGTGTTTATAAGTAAATCCCTTTATAGGAATCCAGAGCCCTAATTAGCTTAGTTAGCATTAGTTAATCTAATTAATCTAATTATAATAAATCCCCCTATTAGTTCTATTAAAGTTCTCTCCCTCCTACTGCTAAAGGTCTCTTAACCTAGCCTTCCACACAAATTATTAATTTATTTAAATTAATTAAGGTTAAAAGAGATAAATTTAGTAATGCCTTTATTATTAAATTAGCTAGATTATTATTACTATTAATCTATCTAACTTCATAGATCTCCCTTCTCTTATATAACTACTAAAGGGCTATAATATTAATTATTAGCCACTTCTTTTATTATGCCTAGCTTCACTAGGCATTTATATAATAAGAAGGAATTAGTACAAAGGATTATTAGAATTTGTGATATCTTTAATTAGTCTGTAATCTAGTTAAGGGTCATAGATATTATATATATAATATCCGCGCCTTAAACCATGCTATACAATTTAAAGGCAAGCACACTACGTGTAACCTACTTACTCTTTATTAAGCTATATATAATAATATTACCTTTTATAATAAAGGTATTATTGTCTTATATTATCTCATTACTAATCACAATAACATACCTAATCTATAAGCTTAAATCCTTATTATTAGCAAGTAATCTATCTATAAATATAAAGAGCTTTGCCTCTTTAAGGGTTAAGGGAATGTATTATAGCCCTCGCTACTAGCTCTTAATCTACTATTTAAGGCGCTTATTAAGTTATATAATATTATTAGCAAAGGGTTCTTAGTGTTAAGCTATAATTAACAGATTATATAAGGCCTCTAGTTAGCACACAGTCGCAATGTAACTTCCTTAGGCTTATTATTCTATATAATCTTGTTTTACTATTAGAGATTAAGGATTAACTTCCTTAATCCTCTAACTTTAGCCTTTCTAGGTTAAGGTTAATAAGTTATTAGCATTCTAGGTTAAGATATAGCTATTAAAGATAAGGGGATCCTTAGTTATTAGTTATTTCTTCTCCTTAGCTACGAATTTAGCCTTCTAGAGCTTTTTCTCTTCTTTTAAAAGAAGTTATTATTACTTAGGCCTAACGTGTTATCTATTTACATTCTAATAATACTAAAGAGGTTCTTATTATTTAGGGCTATAATTAATAAGCAGGGATTATAGGTTAAGGTTATTATATTAAGGTTATCCCTATAGTAATAAAAGTATATTACCTACTAGTAAGTTCTAGCCTCTAGGATCCTATAAAGAGGTCTAATTACCTTAATAACAGTCCCTTTTAAAAAGAGGTATATAATCTATTTTAGTAATCTTATAATAATTAGCCTTATTAGTGTTATTTATAATTAAACATAAGCTTACATAATATTATAAATCTAAAGGTAAATTCTCCTTTACCTTAATAATAAAGTAATAGCTATAATTAGCTATTAACTCGCTTACTATATTATTAGTAACTATATTAAGATAAATTCCTTTCCCTTATTATTATAGCCTTATATAATAAGGTAAGATTTCTTATATAGTAAGTCTATTCCCTTGCCTTTAATCTCTTTAACTATATAAGAATTAAAGATTCTATTGCCTTTATGCTTTACTAGGTTATACTTAATAAATCTAAACATATTATAAGCTTAGAGGGTATTAAGCTTAGCTTAGTTAGATTACTTAAAGGGCTTACCTAGGGTTATAATCTTCCCTTCCTAGTTAAGTTAAAGAGTAAGGTTTTAATTAGCCTTTTCTTTTACTATAAGAAATACTATGCTTAGTAATCCCTTAGTAATAATCTTTATAATTAAGGCTTTATCTTTGTCTTTATTAGTATAGTACTCTTTTACTTTATTTTTCTTTACTTTTACTACCTTAAGCCTATTAAGATAGAATTAAACTATAAGGGCCTTCCTTAGCTTTCCTTACTTTCTCTTTACTAGTACCTTTTCTTCTTTTACTACCCTTACCTCTATACCTCCTATAAAGGTAAGAGTATCTCTCTTACCCTTACTAGTAGTCTTACTAGTAGTCTCCTTACTACTAATATCCTAGGGCTTTACCTTAGTGCCTTTTTTATTATCTTTATACTATAGGTTTATATAGTATAGCTTTACTACTATAAAGCAAAACTTTACTAGGCTATATAGTATTTTTACTATATAGGTCTCTCTATTAGTTATAATTAACTTATAAGGGCTATACTAGCTACCCTTTTCCTTTATATATATATATTAGCTTATAATAGTAACTAATATATAGGTAATATATCTAGGCTATTTATATAGCGGGCGCAGACATAGGGTTAGGAACAGGCGGGCGGTGTGATAGGCGGGGTTACGCGCACGGTTCGCATGCAGGGAATTTGGCATGCATAGTAAGGCATAGTGGGTTTTGTGTGGCAGAAAAAAAACCATTGGTTAAAAAGGACTAGCGCTATAGGATAGGGATAGTAAAGCATTTTATTCCATACGCAAGCTAAGTATTTTATAGGAAGCTAACCTTTTGCTAGCAATGCGTAGGCTAACCTTTTGCTAGCAATGCATAGCAAGCTAACCTTTTACTAGTTATATTATATGGCCTAAATCGCACGCCTAGAAACACATGCGTTTATAATAATTAATGATATTAAGCATTAGGGGTTATAGGGATAGTTATTACACTAAGGGATAATAACATTTGTTATACATGTATGCAAGCTAGGGATTAAATAGTCTATAAAGGGATTACTTCTAACTAGGCTTCTAGAGCTTATTACGCACATTAGATATAGAGTTTTTATACCTAGCTTTGCTATAGCTTATTATTATGTTTTAAGATAAGATAAATTAACAAGATTATTACCACCTACACTAATTTAACTATTAGGTTACTTCTAATCTATTAGAGCATTTAATTAGCCTTATAATAGGTTACTATAGTTAAGCTTCTTAACCCCCTTTAACGTACGTAGACATTAAAGCTACCTATATATATAGGCTAGTATTGTGTCTTTTAGGGTATTGTTTTCCGCTTAACAAAATATATAGGCTAAACTTTTTCTAATAAGCTATTAGAACTATTAGGTTAATATTAGGTTAACCACAGAGAAAGTAAGGCACCCACACGCATATATAGGCTATATAATTAGGTGCACGCAAGGCTACGCTATAATTAGCCATATATATATGTAAGTCACGTAACTCGCAATCCCCCTTAACACCTTTAGCTACATAACCCCTTAGCTAAATCTTAGTTATTATTATCTTATTATCTATTATTAAATTAGACCCCTTATTACACTAGTGTATTATTGCCTTAGTAAACTAATACTAACCTTTTACTAGTAATATATAGGCTAACCTTTTTGCTAGTAAGCTAACCTTTTGCTAGTAATATATAGGCTAGCCTTTTACTAGTATAAGTATAAGTAAAGAAGGAAATTATACCTAATAAAATTTTCTAAGTGGGTCTATAAGGGTATTAAGGCATATTAATTAACTAATTAAAAAAACAGACTTTTTATATACTATTATGCCTTAAGCTATAATACTAGGATACCCTAGATAATCCTTTAAATCCTATAAATCCTACTTAGAATAGGTCTATTTAGTAAGAGAGAGAAAGAGTTATATATACTCTATAAATAACCTAGCTTTTAGAATTTATATTTATACTCTTTTTCTTTATTATAAGAATAACATTTATATTATAAACACTAATATTAAGTTTCTATTATTTATATAATATGCCTTCTAATCTAGCACTAGAAGCAAACCTACCTAAGTGTAGTTATAGGCGTCTATAACTTCCTCCTAAAGTAAAGAAATAAAATAAGGTAAATAGCTAGAGAGCTTAGTAAGAGAAAAATAGGTAGAAGTAACTAATTAAGTCCTCTAAGAGTTTTAACTAGAGTAGTACCTAGAGCAGTAACTAAACCTACTAGTCTAAGTTACATAGTATATAGAAGCATAGCTAAGATATTCTCTTTAAAGCAATTAAAGCGCCTAAAGTACTAAGTTACCTATGCTATCTTTAGTATTACCACTTAGCTATCTATTACTATAGCTAGAAGTAGCTATTATAAGTAGCTTTACTACTAGCTACTTACTATACTATAGCTAGTGTTAATAGGCTTAGAGATAGCATAAGGGGGAGATTACTTTAATTACCTTTACGCTTTAAAAGTTTAATATAGAAAATAGCTAGGGCATACTTACTAATACTATATCCTATTAGGCCTAAACTAATACTATAGTAGAAGAGAATCTAGTAGATATTACATAGCCTATAATCTATGTATATAGTAGTAGTAAAAGCAGCAATAGTAGCCACCGCAATAGCAAAGAAGCCAACAGCAGCCGCTATAATAGCAAAGAAGGCAATAATAACACCCACAATAGTAAAGAAGGCAATAACAATACCTATAATATAATATAGTAACGCTACCCCTACAGTAGCCACTAACCTAACCTAGGGCTAACGTATTAATTACTATTATAAACTAGATAAGGTAATAATTTGCTAGTAAGGAGCTAGACTATAGTAGCACTAGTAATAGTAATAATAATTTCCTTTAAAGGCAAACTCTAGTATACTAGGCTATATTCTAGGATGTATTCTAACTAAAGTATTCCTATACTATAGACGCTATTAAAGATAATATAGGTAGCAAGGCTAGCACTAGTAATAATATAGGCCTAGCTAAGATAAGCGTAGGTGCCTTCTAGCGCTAGGTAAGCTATATTAACCTTAGCTATAAAGCTATTACTAGGGTGCTTACTATAAATCCCCTTAAGCTACTAAGTAAGTAAGCACTAGTAAAGGCTATATAGACTAATAGTAGCGCTACTATAATTAGGGTAGGGGTAAGGATAGCTATATATAGCTAGAGTATATTAGGCTAGTGTTCAAGCTACCTATATTATTAATAGCTTCTAAGTAGGAATTTAAGCGTAAGTATAGCATAGCTATTTATTACATATAGGATATTAATAGTATCTAGGTTAGGGTTATATTACTTACTATAATCCCCCTACCACTGCATATCCGCCTCTCTATAATACTACCCTATATACTCTTAATCTAAGGCAAATAAGTTATCTAACCCTATAGTATCTAGCTAGGCAGGACCTATTATATTGTGTGGCCTAAATCGCGCGCCCAGAAACACACGCGTTCGCGATGATAGCATTAGGGGTCATAGGGATAGTTATTACACTAAGGGATAATAATATTAGTTATATAAGCTAGGGATTAAATAGTCTATAAAGGGATTACTTCTAACTAGGCTTCTAGAGCTTGTTATGCACATTAGATATGGAGTTTTTATGCCTAGCTTTGCTATGGCTTATTATTGTGTTTTAAGATAAGATAAATTAATAAGATTATTACTACCCACACTAATTTAACTGTTAGGTTACTTCTAATCCATTAGACTATTTAATCTAGATTATCTCTATCTTATAGAGATAATCTAGCCTTATAATAGGTTACTATAGTTAAGCTTCTTAACCCCCTTTAATATACGTAAACATTAAAGCTACCTATATATGTATAGGCTAGCATTATGTCTTTTAGGGTATTATTTTCTACTTAATAAAACTAGTAAAGAAACAAGTTTTTAATCCCATAGGACTATTTTGCTCTAGTTATTTCTTAGCCTTAGTTAAGATTAATTAGAAGTAATCCTTTAATACCCTTTAGCTATTACTAACCTAGACTATAAGAAGATCCCTTTATCTTATTTTCTCTATAATAAGCTATAAACTAAGAGTCTAGACCTAACTTATAAGATAGCTAGGGTATTAAAATAAAAGTGGCTAAATTAGCTAAATATAATAAGATAAGGAGGATTAGGTAAAAGGAAGCGCATTATATATATATATAGGCAAAAAAGCTAGCTAGCTTAGAAGGGTACTCTATAAACACTTACTAAGTTATTAATCCCTTGCTAGTTACCTCTGAATATAAGTCTATAATATAGAAAACGTAGCTAAATGTTTTAAGCTAGTAGGACATATAGTCTAGTGTTTTAGACTATTTAATCTTAGGGCTTATTATCTATTTTGCTATTATTTAGCTAATTATTAGGATCTTATAGTTAATTATAAAAAGCTATATAGTTATCCTAGTAGCCTTTACTTATAGTTTATTTATTACTACTAATACTACCCCTTTAAAAGTCTTCCTAAAGAAAGCACTAGATATTATAAAGATATTTATTTAAACGCAAGTAGCTATCTCTCTCTAAGATAAATTAAAAGAATACTTATCCTACTCTATACCTAGTTATATCCTAACTTATTCTTAATAAACTAGTAAAGTAAGATTAAGTAAGTTATTAACTAGTTAATAAGACCTTAGGGATACTCCTTTACTAAGTACTCTAACTACTAGTTAGGGACTATCTAATCCTAAGATAGTAATTAGCCTAACCTAAACTAGGTTTAAAGACTACTTAGGGAAAACCCTAATAATATTAGTAAGATACCTAAGGCCCTTAAAGGCTTTAATATAAAATCTTTTAAAAAGCTCCTTAGAGAAATAATAGTATAGTAAACCTTATTAATAACTATATAAAATAGATATAATATTTAGTAGTTTACTAGTAAAAATATATCTAACTTCCTTAAGGACTTTAAAGTAAAGATAAAGGTAATAGGTATACCTAAGATAAACTAGTATAAGATACTTAAATAGGATATTAACCTAAAGCTTTAATAAGTAGTTAAGATACTAACTATATTATAAACCTAGAAGGAGTCTAAGGAGGAGATACTTCTCTAGTATAATACTACTAGTTAGGATTAAATAGAAAACGCTTATAAATAGCTTAAAGATCTTAATTTAATATAACTAAAGTCTATTTAGAATACCTATTACTAGCTATAAAAGCATTAAGCTTTAATATCTATTATTAACCTAACTAGATAGAAAACCACTATAAGCTAATTAAACTATATTTATAAAGCACTCCTAAATTATTTAATCTTAAGCTTTATAGATTATAAAGGGCTTATTTATTAAGAAGTCCTTATTATAGAATATAAACCTCTCTAGATAAAGCTTAATATATATATTTATATATGCCTAAAACTCTAAAATAAGGGTCTAGAAGGTTTTAATATAGTAAAGCTTTCTTTAGGTAATTAGGAATCTAGCCTTATAAATTAGAGATTATTTAATTTAAGGGTTTTTAATAAGTAGTAAACTTCTTAAAGAAATTATTTAGTATAGAATAATTTATTAGAAAGGGATAGAAAACCTAAATTCTATAAAAAAGGGATAGGAAATAGGATAGTAGCTAAGTAATTAGATTATTAAGATTAAATAGATAACCTAATAAAATAATTAGCTAACTTAAAGATTATATTTATAAAATAAGTAAGTAAGGAAATTAATATTATAAAATAGCTTAAGGCTAAATATAGCACTACCTAGTAGTAATAAAGGTAGCTTTACTAAATAAACTACATAGAACTATATAATTATAATAAGGATAACTATATCTTTAATCTAAATATAATTTTAAGAAGGGGCTATTAGTTAAATAAATACTATTACTATAATAATAACGCTTATTTAGCTATAAGATATAAGATCCTTAAGTTTAATAAGATATTAAAGTTTATAGTTTATAATCTAGTAGTCTATATCCTAGTAATTAGGGATAATCTAAAGTATTAGATTATACCCCTAGTCTTACTCTTAAAATTTCTCTAAATTAGTAGCTATATATATAAGCTAGCTATATTTTAGGTTAAGTATTTTAAAGATTATAAGATTACCTATATAATACCTAGGATTAAGGAATATAGACTAAGTAAAGGTATAAGTTAGAAAATAATAATAGAAAAATAAGATATCTTTAAGCAAATAGAAGGCTAGTTTAATCTAGTAATATACTAACTAGAGAGAGAAGTTAAGGTAATAATCCTAAAGAGGGAATTAATAGGTATAGTCTTAACTATCTAATTTAAGAAGGTAAGCATAGAAGATAAAGGTAAAGAAAGCGCTATTATAAAAGTATTAGCTATTAGAGAAAGATTAGTAAAACGCCTAAGGGTTAAGGAAGTTAAGAATAATAACACTAAAAATTACTAAAGTTAAAGCTAACCTATCTAGGAGAACCTAGCTATAGGCAAAGGTAATAAGGATTAGTTAAACAAAGTTAGGTAATAGATTCTAGATTAATTATATAATAAGGTCTTCTAAAAGAAGCTTAGTATCCCTTTCTAAGATATTTGCTATATAATACTAATATTAGCTAAAGTAGTTAGTAATAAATATCTTATAAGAGTAAAAGGCATTAAAGATATCTAATACTATAATAAGAACTTATTAGGACTAGTCCCTTCTCTATTAAAAGCATTTAGTCTAAGAAAGAACCTAAGACTATTTAATCTAGACTAGTAGATTAATAGTATTACTTAGATAATATAGAAGATAATTAAGGAGAATAAGAAAAATAAAGCTATAATTAAGAAAGCTTTACTACCTATAATGCCTTTACTAGAAATTAATATAGCCTTATAGGAATGAATTTAGGAGAGGCTAGGAATAAGAAGCTTAATTACTAAGACCTACTAGGAACTAATTAATCTAAATAAGAAGACTTTTATACTTAATATAATAATAAAACTATAAGCTACTATTAATAATCTATAGGAGTTACTATACCTATAGGTTTACCTAAATAACCCTAAAGGAAAGCTACTATAAGGACTTATTAATATAGGAGTATAAGGAAATATAATCTTAGAAAGCATTACAAAATAACTTAGATTAAAGATCTATCTAATAGACGCTATAAATACCTTATCTTACTTATTACACTAGATTAGGATAATTAGGGAGGTTTAGATAAGGCTATACCTAGGGAATGTCTAAATACCTACTACTTTCTATATTAGCCTAGACTTAGTTAACATTACCTTAATCCTAGAAATGCCCTTCTTTAGGATATATAGGATATAATTTAACCACTTATATAGTAAAAAGCTCTATACCTAGTATTAATTTAGTAATATAGTTATTATATTAAGAGTTATAGGAAGTATTTAGTAGTAATATACTAATAAACCACTAGTATAGTAACCTACTATTAATGCTATTATATTTAGCTACCTAGTAGTAAAGCTAGAAGCCTTAGGAACCTTAGAAAAAATTAAATATTTTAAGAAGGAATAGAGAAGATATTAGAAGATAGCAAGGAACTTATCCCTATCTTAATAAAGGAAGGAACTAAGATCTTCTATATAGTTATTAAAGATATAATAATTAACTATGCTAAGTAACTTAAGGTAGTTATAGAGGATTTTTAACCCTAGCAAAAGCTAGAACCACCTAATCTAATAATTAATATAATATATAAATAAAAAGCCTAGAAGATTTACCCTTATAATAATATGCCCTCTAATAGATTAACCCCTAAAGGAAATCTAAAGTAAAAGTTAAAGAAATAGAAAAAAGCAAAGTTATAACTTAATATATCTAGGAAATATAATAAGTATATTACTAGGAGATTTAGTATAAACCCTTAAGGTTTTAGAATAACCTAGGAATAATTAGATTAAATAGTTAAAGGGGTGTAAGAATATTTAACACTAGAAGAAGTTAATATTTTTAAGGAAATTCTTAATAACTAAGAAGTAGTGCTAGTATAGGACTTATTAGAGTGTAGAAAAGTTAACTTACTAGTTATATTACTATAAGTTATTAAGATTATTAAATATAAGGTATAGTAAGTAGGTTTAATCCTAATACCTCTTAGGTTATAAGGGAAGCTAGTTAATCTTTTAAAGAAAAAGCTAAAGTATAGTTATTTAGAGGAGAGCTATAGTTCCTATAGGAATCTATATTTCCTTATTATAAAAAAGGATAGTAGAATTTATTTAATCTTATTAGTAATAAAATATAATAAAGTTATTATATAGGATGCGCTTAGCCCTTAAGGAGCTAAAGCGTTTAGTAAAAGCTTTATAATGTATAAGATCCTATTTATTATTAATTTGTTATTAGGATATAATTAGGTTAAATTAGCTAAGAGAAGTTAGGATATAATAATAATTTTAACTATAGTTAGACTTTTATAACTCTATTAGCTACTGTGTGGCCTGAATCGCGCGCCCAGAAACACACGCGTTCGCGATAATAGCATCAGGGGTCACAGGGATATTTATCACACTAAGGGATAATGATATTAGTTATATAAGCTAGGGATTAAATAGTCTATAAAGGGATTACTTCTAACTAGGCTTCTAGAGCTTATCACGCACGTTAGATATAGAGTTTTTATGCCTAGCTTTGCTATGGCTTATCATTATGTTTTAAGATAAGATAAATTAATAAGATTATTATCACCTATACTAATTCAACCATTAGGTCACTTCCGATCCGTTAGACTATTTAATCTAGATTATCTCTATTATATAGAGATAATCTAGCCTTATAACGGGTCGCTGCAGTCAAGCTTCTTAACCCCTTTGACGTGCGCAGACGTCAAAGCTACCTACGCGTGTGGGCTAGCATCGTGTCTTTTAGGGTGTTGTTTTCCGCTTGACAAACTACTATAGGGAGCTACTAACTTAGTAGCTTAGTTTATTAGGATTATTAGAAGAGTATTATTTAACTTAATTCCCTAAATTTACATACCTTTTCTAGATAATATTGCTATCTAAAGTCTAACTATAATATATAATAATAAGGAAATTATACTAGGAGTATAAAGGTATATAATAGAGTATTTAATTAATATTAATAAAGTCTTAGTTAATATTAAGCTCTCTAGTTATATAGCCTTAGTAGTTAAATTAAAGTTTTATTAGAAGTTAGTAGAAATTATAGGATTTATATATAGTATAAATAGAAGGAAACTAACTAAATTAAAGATAATTAAGATCTTAGACTAGGAGGTTTATTAAGATTAATTAGACATATAGTCTTTTATTAGATTAATAGGAGTTTATTATATATAGGTGGAATATTATATATAAAAAGCAAGGCTATTAGTAATCTTACTAAAGAAAGAGAGTAAATAGGTATAGGGGCTAGATTAGTAAGAAGCTATAGATATCCTTAAGAAAGCAGTAATAATAGCACTAATTCTTATTTTACTTAATCTAAGACTAGGCTTTAGAGATATTATTCTAATAGTTAATATAAGCTTAATTAGATAGGGAGCTATATTATTATAAATTATTAATAGTAAATAATATCCTATTTAATATAAAAGTAATACTTAAAACACTACTAAATCTAAGTATAATACTATAAAGTAAGAATACTAAGTAGTGGTTTATATATTAAGATAACTATAAATATATCTATATAGAGTTCTATTTACTTTAGAGATAGATTTATAAGTCCTTATATATTAAATTAATAGTGCTATTAATAATAAGCTTAGGGCACTTATTACCTAATAGATTAGCTATATTCTACTCTTTAATTTTACTATATAATATATACCTAGAGAGAAAAACTAAATTACTAATGCCTTATTAAGGAAAGGCCCTAGAGCTTTAGATTAATTAGACTAGGTAGTTAAAGGGGATATTAAAGATTTTATTAATCTTTACCTTAATAATATTACTATAGGTAAAGAAAATAAAAAGGGCTACTTAAAGGAAATATAATAGGTAATTAATTTCTTATTAACTTTTTAAAGACTACTTAATCTTAGTATAAAGGACTATAGGAAACTATATAATAAGGCTAAGAAGTTTTACTTAGAAAAAGAATATCTCTAGAAAAGGCTAATAGGAATTATAAAGGGACCTATACTAGTAGTAAATATACCTAAGTAATAATAGGTAATTATTAAGGCTATTTATAAAGAACTTAGATATAAAGGCATTAAGGTAGTCTTCTAGGTAATAAGATTAAGGTACTAGTAAAAGGGCTATAGAATATAGCCTAGAAGATAATAGCTTACTATAAAATATACTAAAAGTTTATACTATAGCACTTATAAAAGCTTTCTATACTAGTTACACTAGGAAACCTAATAAGTAAGATTTATATTAATACTTAGCACTTACTAATTAATTATAGATATAAGTATTTATTAGAAGCTAGGTATAACCTTACTAGTTAGGTAAAGGCTACTCTAGTTAAGAATACTACTATATTAGTAATTAGGAAGTTTCTCTTCTCTCTAATTAGTAAGTTTAGGCTCTTCTAATTTATTATTTATAATAGAGGACTTAAAATGCGTAGGAACCTTAAGGAAGTACTTATAGATATTAGCATTACTAGAATCTAAACATCTAGGTATAACCTAAAGGCAAATTCCCTTATTAAAGTTAGATATTAGTCTCTTATATTTGCCCTAGTAAAGTTAGGTAAATTAGATAGATAATGGTTTAAGCGCCTTAATAAGGCTTTTCTTATAGATTACACTACTATTTATAAATCGCATAGAAAGTCTACGTTTTATTTAATTTATAGATAGGAGCTAATACTACCTTTAGAAGTTAAATTTCTAACTTAGAGACTAATTAATTAGGATGTAATTATAGGCAGTTAAGACTTATTTAAAGCATGGGTTTAGATGCTTAAATAAAAAGCAAAAGATATTAAAAAAGCAAGAATAAAGGTATTTAAATTTAGATAGTAACTTATAAAACAAACTAATAAGAACTAGGCTACTTTAATTAGGAAAGATTAATTAAACCCTAGGGATCTTATCTTAGTATATAATATCTAATAGAATATTAATATATCTATAATATAGAAGCTTATAATAAGGTAAAATAAACCCTTTTAAATTCATAAGTGCATGCTAATCTCTAAAGCTTACTATTTATAAACACTAAATAGCATTAAACTTATAAAGATAATCTTAGGGGACTATATTAAGAAATTCCTCCTAGATCTAGAGGGATAGTAGACTTTTACTATAGATAAATAGCTTTACGCTTCTTAACATAACTAGGTAGAAGAGGTAATTAGTAATAACTATAATAAGGAGATTTAAAGTATTATACTATTAATAGCTTAACATAATATATTAGATTAAATAATTAATAATAAGAGCACCTACTATTAGAAAGGGATAAGTAAGGAAAGGCTAGTGCTTAAGGATAATAAGGTTAAACTTCTACCCTAATAGCACCTATACTATAAGATTAAAGTTAAGTTACCTTAATTAATAATTAAATAGCATTAAGAATATAAGGTCTATCCCCTAACTCTTTAATAATATACTTACTAGAAGCTATTTTAACTTTTATTTTATTTATACTTTACTTTTATTTTTAAGAAAAGATTAGGTTTTATTTTTAAACACTATAGATTAAGTAATTATAGCATAGTTCTAGGAACTAAGTTACTAGTTTTCTTATTTATTTCCCTAAATTAAAAGATATTATATATTTTTCCTTTATTATAAACTATCTAGAAAGGAGGAGGTATATCTATTTCTAGGTAAGGGAAATTCTTAAAGTTAATACTAGTTAGATTAAGGGGAATTGCCTTAGCTACCTTAGTAGTCTATTCTTTACCTAAGAATAGTACTAGAGCCCTCTCTCTTAAGAATCTAGGCTAATACCTAGAAGTAAAGCGCTATTTATAGCTTATAGTATAGGAGCTATTCTAGATATAATTACTATAGGTACCCTTAAGGATACCTAGAATTAATATATAACTATAGAATAGGAAGTATATATGCTTATTAAAGAAGTTAATGTGTTATATATATAAGTTTAAGTAATTAGAATAGAAGACACTATTTAATTTACTATATATAGAGATAAGGAGAGCCTAGTAATGCTTAGGATATTATAAAAGAGTGTATAGAAAATACCTATTAGGATAAGCTATTTTAGCTAGAATAAGGACTTAATATTAATAACCGTTTTTAACTACTAGAGCTAACGCACTTTCTTTCTTAGTGTAGCTTCTAATAAAGTCCTTTACTAAGTTTATTTTCTTTATTACCTTAAGGAGATAAGGAGGTGCCCTCTTTAGAATATTATCTATAGGTTAGAGGATAATTTTAGTGTATAAGGGAATGCTACTATTACTAATATTAATGCTACTATAAACCTAGAATATAAAGAGAAACTTAAACTATAAAAACAAAACTATTAGCTAGTGGTCTAGTATAAGATTAAATAATGCCTAAGCCTATATAATCTTTACTAATATAAGAGAGGTAAATCTCTATATAATTAGACTAGTTAATAGTCTTAGTTACTATAAGTTTTACCTCTAAGACACTAGCCCTAATAATAGTAGTAACATTAGGAAGCCTTTAATAGGTTATATTTAGAGAATTAGCTATAATTAAATAGTTAAAGGAAAGAGAAATAAAGGTTTATAAAAGATAGGATAGAGAGAAAAGAGAGGGTTTAAATACCTTAATTTATAACTATTCCTTAATAACGGGTGTTAATAACTAATAGATAGGTAGCCCTAATAACTATTAAGGGTGCTAAAGAAGTTTAATTTATAGGATTTATCCTATCCTTATAACTATTGCCTAATAGCAGGTGTTAGTAACTATTAGTTATAAAAGGGAACATAGCTATAGATAGCCACTGCTAACGAACTACATAACTACTAAGAGCTATAAGAATAAGGCTTAGGTTATAAGAACCATTTAATCTTACCTACTTCTTATATTATTATGCTTTTCTTTAGTTATTAAAGCCTTTCTTTCTTAAGTTCTTCTTATATCCTACCTCTTCTCTTATTATAATTACTTTATCTCCTAAAAGTAACTACTATCCTTTCCCTTACTACTCTTATATATATACTTACATATTTTATTTAATTATACCTTATTATAGTAAAATATAAGGAATCTAAGGTATCTAAGAATGCTTATACTAAAGTAAATAGTAAGACTATTATATACTTTATAAATAAGAGGTGCCTAATAATATACTATGTTTATATTTTAATATATAGAATAGAAGAATCTTTCTTTAGGGAAGAGGAAGAAGGCACTATTAGACTTAACCTAGTTAATCTCTATAGATAGTAGCTACTATTATTCTATCTAAGGCAAGACTAGCTATAGCTCTTACTAAGATTTAAAATACACTAAGATAGTAATAACTTTAATAAAGTTATGCTAATTAGGCCTAGTTAGATACCCTTAACTTAGTAATAATATTCTATAGATATTTATAGGTTCTTAAGAAAGGCTTATAAGACCTTAAATAAGGACTAGCTTAATTAGTTTAAGCTATTTACTATAGGGAGGATTATTATATAAGGACTAGAGGTAATAGTAGCTATACTATCTTAAGCATTTAAACTATATGCTATAGAGAATTTTAATATAAATACTTTATAGTAATTAATTAGTTTAAAGGTAGGAAGGCTTTATTCCTCCTACTAGCTAGTTAATATTACTTATAGCTTATAGTATAACTTAGTTAACCTTTACTTATATATAAGCTATTAATATATTATAGTAGGATTTACTTTCTTTATAAACTATTAGACTTACTTTCTATTTAATTAGAAATAAGGGTATCTTTACTACTTTAATACTATAGGAGAAGGCTAAATTAAGTAGTTTATTAACTTTATAAGTAGCTAGGGATAAATTATATAACTTTTAAATTACCTATATAATTTTAAAGTAATTATAGTCCTAGCTATAAAATAGAAGGGAAATTAGGAGTATAGGTATACTTACCTAGGATTCCTTCTTTAAATAATTTATTACTAAGTTAGTTATTAAGCACTTAATCTCCTTATAGAAAACTAGAATATACTAAACTAATATAGTATTAAGTTTAAATAACTATATACGTTTAGTAGGGATTTATATATTAGGCACTAATTTAAGCTTTATCTTAGGGACTAGATAATAACTAATAATATCCTAGACCTAAGATATAGCTATATAAAAGCCCTTAAAAGAACTCTATAAGTCCTATATAATATAGTAGTAAATAAGCTTATAATAGGGGATTAGTTACCTAGGGAATTATCTTACTAAAAAGACTTTAACCTTTAATATTTAGTATATAATATAATAATACGCTAGATACCTTACTTTACCACTTAAATAATTAGCAAAGAATTACTAGTAAGTATAGTAGTTATAGCCTAGAAGTATAAGACTAGTAATAATAATTACTTAATTAAATAGTATACTAAGATAGTATAAGTTAATAGACTTTATATTTAGGATTTCTAGTAGCCTATAGCTTATATTTTTATAAATAATCCTAAAGTCTTTAATATTAGTATTTAAGAATTACTATAGGAATAGGAATAGTAAATATAGTAAGAACTTAACGCTAAATAATAATAAGGAGCTACTAGTAGCTAAGGATTAAATAAAGAGGTAGGATTTTAAGCGTTATAAGAGTCTTTATTAGGACTATCTTTTACTTCTAGTTATAATAAGATACTATAGTCTTTAGTTACTTAGCTTAAAGCACTCTATAAGGCATAATAGGATTAAATGCGTAGTACCCTAGAATAAAGCACCTAATCTTAGTAAGCTATAACTTATAAATTATTTTAAATAGATATTAAGGACTAGCTAAGGTTAGTATAAATCTATAGAGTTATTAGGTAAAACTAAGTAAGCGGATATTAAGCCTTAATAGATTAAGCAAATAAAGAGATTATATACTAACCTCTTAGAGACACTAGATAAGCTATAACTATTAATTTACTTTCTTTCCTTAAAGTATAGAATATAGTATAAAGGAAAACCATAGCTTAATTACTAATATTATTTACCTATGCATTAGTAGTGCCACTAGGGCTAGTTTCTTAAGGAATATAGGTAAGCATTATTAATGCTTATTAGCGGGAGAGATAATAAGCCTTAGGATTAATTAATTAGTGGGTAAACTATAAGTAAAGGGCTACTTAGTAAGATTCTAAATACCTAGCTCTTTATGCACCCTTGCTAACATTACTTACTAATTATCTATATACGCTAAAGACACTAAAGCTCTCTAGGGAAATAAGGAACTTAGGACTATAATTAGGAGAATTACTTTATTTTTCTTTTTTTTTTTTCTTTTTTTTCTCTTCTTTTCTTTTCCCTTTACTATAGGAAGTCTTTCCCTATAGATAGATTAAATAGTGGCTCCCCTTATATATAAGCTATAGTTTACTAATCTTACTTTATGTCCTATTTGTTTGTTTTTAGTTTATATATGGTTAGGGTTAACTAGTGTATACCTAGGGAGGTGTTATATAGCCTAAATTACGCGCCTAGAAACACACGCGTTTGTAATAATAGTATTAGGGGTTATAGGGATAGTTATCACACTAAGGGATAATAAAATTAGTTATGTAAGCTAGGGATTAAATAGTCTATAAAGGGATTACTTCTAACTAGGCTTCTAGAGCTTATTACATACATTAGATATAGAGTTTTTATACCTAGCTTTACTATGGCTTATTATTGTGTTTTAAGATAAGATAAATTAACAAGATTATTACCACCCACACTAATTTAACCGTTAGGTTACTTCTAATCCGTTAGACCATTTAATCTAGATTATCTCTATCTTATAGAGATAATCTAGCCTTATAATAGGTTACTATAGTTAAGCTTCTTAACCCCTTTGACGTGCGTAGACATCAAAGCTACCTACGCGTGTGGGCTAGCATCGTGTCTTTTGGGGTGTTGTTTTCCGCTTGACAAACTATCTAGAGCTATTATTCTAGCGTAATGTCTTTACTAATTAAATCCGTGATAATATTATAGGCCTAGTATAAGGGTTTATAATATCTTTTAACTTTTCTAATGCTATTATAGGCTTTAATTAGTGCTTTATTAATATTAATTAATATTAGATAAGTGTAATGCTTAAATTCCGCTAAAGTAAAGTTCTTGCCTGTATTGTAAATAATCTAATTTAGAGGGCTAAGATAGGTATCTATCTAGCACTCTCTAATGGTATTCTAGATATTATAAGCCTTTTGCTTATTAGGATTAAGAAATTAAGCTACTTAGAATAAAGTTACTAAATTAAAAATATAAAGGACTAGCTAGTTATTAATCTATATAATATTAATAATAATCTTATAGTTAAAGTTATAGTTATCCTTAATTATAAACTTAAATTAACTAGGGGCTTTTCCTTTTATCTAGTAGTAGTGGTAAATCTTAGTTAACTCCTTAATTGCGTTATGCTTAATATTATAACTAGCTTATTAAAGGATCTTTATAAGCTATGAAACTAAGGGATAACTAAATCTTTAGTATAGTTAATAAATCTCTCCTTTAGTAAGGTAAAAGGTAGCTATCTCTTTTGCCTCTAATAGCCACTATAGATAACCCTATTATTATATAATAGGGATAGTCTTATTACCTTAGATTAGTATATTAGTGAGATTATTAATCTTAATATTTATCTTATTTATATTAGTAATAGAGAAGAGAAAGGGTGTAGTAATGTTAAGGATATAAAAGTTAAGTTAGCTAAGTTAAGTAAGCATATAAATAATACCATATGTTATTACTACTCTAGCACTAAATTTAATCATATGCTATTTATAGGGTATAATCTTTAATAAAGGCATTAGCTTTAATAGGGCTTTAACTTATGTAATCCCTATAGTTAATTTACCTATTACGCTTATATCTAGTATAATCCCTCTAAAGATCTCTTTAGAATAGCGTTCTTTAGAGATATATAAACTTAACTCTTTATTAGAGTCTTATGCTTAATATAGCTTTTACTTAAGGAAAGCGTGTTAAAAGGCTTTATTATTAAGGGTAGTAAGAATATTAGCATTAGTAAAGGTATTAGTAACCTATTACCCTAAGTAGAAGAATTATATAATGCTAAGGTATACCTTTAAGATTAACTTCTCTTTACTATTATTATTATTATTATTAGTCTATGTAAAAGCCTTTAGATAAGATTCCTATCCCCTCTTATCTTCTTTATTTCCCTTACTATTAGCATACCCCTTATAAGAGATAATAAATACCTAGAACTTCTTCTCTAATAGTGGTGTATAATAGTTCTTACTAGCTTACTATCTCTCTTTTTCCTTTTAATATTCCGTGTTAGTATAGTTTAATAACTAGTATTTATTCTTACTATAAATAAAGCACTACTTAGGGATTTATTTAGGGATTTTATAATAGCCTTCTCTTCCCTAGTTTTATTATCTATATTAATAATCTATAAATATTACTTTAGATAAGTCTCCCTCTTAGTACTAGTAGTACTAAGTACTCCTTTACTAGACTCTATAATAGTAATTAACTTATAGAGGTCTCCTATAAGGTTCTTAAAGCCTAGGGAGTGTATATACTTTATTACTTAATATTTAAGTATACTAGTAATTATATTTAGGGTTTACTTATAAAGCTTTATATTTACTATATTAAAGGGATATAGCTCTTTATAGATTCTCTTAAGGGTAGTTAATATAATCTTAAGGTAGTTAAGTTTACTCTTTTTAGAATTCTTAGTAATAATCTTAGTAAGTATTATACTATTTTACTTATACTAGTAAAATTACTAATTACTCTTTATCTTAAAGTAGTAGTAGATTTTAGTAATTATTTCTTTATAAGAGAAATTCCTTCTAGAGAGGTAATTAAGGAAGTATTATTTAGTATCTCCTATTAGTATAATAGAAAAAGCCTTATAATAGTAACTTCTTAGAAGGTTAATTTAGTTATACTTACTCTTAAAGAGTATTATCTTTAGTATAAGAAAGTTATAGAGCTTCTTACTATAGTAGTTACTATTCTTATATATCTTTATAAGCTTAGAGATCTTTTTTATAATTTACTTATTAAAGGGGGTTATAGTATAGAAGGGGTAAATTACTAGGACTAATAATACTACTAAGACTATTACTTATAATATAATTAAGAGTGTTATAAAGGTTCTTAAGGGGGTAAAGAGATTACTAGGGGTGAGGAAAGAGAACTTCTAGGGTTAGAAAATAGGTAGGTTATTATGCTTAGGGCTTTAGTGGTTTAGAAGATCTTAATCTATCTTTTAGCTATAAAGATTTTATTACTTCTTAGAGTATTTATTTTATTACTACTATAATTAGAAGTCCTAGTGTGAGAACAAGGGGATAGCTAGGCAAGAGGTATAGGGGCACTCTATATATTAACTAAAGCTTGCTAGGTCTAAGTGTGTAGTGTGTGCAGACCGCTATCTTGTAGCTAGTGGTTTGCTAGCGTTACATAGACCTAGCCCTAGGGCATAGTGTGTTATAAGGTGCATCTATGTTAGGAGCAGGGCCTTATAATTGCCCCCTTACTTTTAGCTAGGCTCCTAAATAGCTTTAGATTTATCCGCTATAATATAGCTATTTACTATCTAGTAGTTATAATAACATTACTAAATTAAAACATTATAATAATAATAACTAGTAATTATCTCCTAGTAATATATATAGCGCTTAGGTATAAAGTTACCTAGGATCCCCTATTATATTACTTCCTTTTCTCCTTTATAAAGCTAGTTTATTTTTAATTAATCTTTAAACTTTAATTACACTAGCCCTTCTCCTACCTTTTATTACCTCTTTACTATTACTATAAAGGTAATTTACTTTTACCTTTATTTATATATATATTACCTATACACTAGGTATATAAAGTTTAAGAAAAACCTACTAATTAATATTAAACTCCTATAGATTATTTATAGTTTCCCTTATGTTTTAGTTATAGTAATAGCTAAAATAAAGCTTTCTAAATATTATATATAATATAATAAGCGTAGAGATATATATAAGATAGTAAGTTACCTATTATTCCTATGCTTTATAGTCTCTTATTACTAACTTTTTTATATAGGCTATAGTAACTCTAGCTAGAGATTTTACTAACTTAATAGTTATTTTTAAATAGGTTTAGGCCCTTATAAATACTACCTTTAATATAGGGGAAGAAGAGAGTGTCCTAGTGTTTTTAGAGATAACTTACTAATAGCTTACTAAGTATATCTATAGTTTAGTTATAGGGTTTAACTATACTAATATAGCGCACTATATAGCCTTTAGATTAATAGGTACTATAAAGGCATATTAGGTCTATTAATCTATAAGCTATTTACCTATTCTTTACTTATATTTCTATATAAGCTATATCTATTATATACTAGTAGTATATAGTCTCCTACTAGTAACTTTAAGTTACTATAGTTTTTACTACTCTAGCCCCTCTAGCTATAGTTTATATATAACTCTTTATTATATTTTTACTAGTCTTTTACTAACTCTTTTATAGGGAGACCTAGAGGATATTATAAGCGCCTAGGAGGCAAAGATAGTCCTTTAGCTCTAGCCCTCTAACCTAGGCTACGTAGCCTAGGCTATAGTAATATATTAGTTTTACTATACTATAGAGAAGGTAATTAAGGTAAATAAGAATAGCGCTAAGTTTGTAAAGGGCTTGGGCTTTGCCCAAGCATTAGTCATAGCGCGGAAGGATAGGTGGCTAACAGGAACTAGCAAGGGTTTAGGAAGGAGGCTAATATAAGATAGCTAGGGGATATAAGGGGCATAAAGGGGGATAGACTAGCTCTCTTCCTTTCTTCCCTCCTTAAGTTTCTTAATATTATATTAATGCCTAATAGTAGTTACCTAGGGGCTAGTCTATAATATTTAAGAAACTTCCTTTAGCCTTAATAGAGGGCTACTAAAAATAATAGCACTATTACAAACAAATAAACAAATTAACGTAATAGAAGAAGATAATATAATAGATACACTATAACTATAGGTTAAAGGAAACCTAGGGATAAGAACCCTATTAATAGATGCTATGTTACTACTATTAGCTTATAATATATAAATTAATACACTTTAACTTATAATTAAGCAGTAGGTAAGAGAGATTAAGACTCTATAACACTAAGTTTACACAAACCTACTACTACTATTCTAGTTAGCCCCCTAGTAAATGCCCCTATTTAACCCCTAGTATTAGACCTATACCCTCCTATATAATATACTGCCCCCACTATATTACCCACTATATAATAACTACATTAAAAACTAATCCCTATAGGTAATCTATATAATAGTAATAAGACTATATTTACTATATAGAGGTTCCTTATATAATATAAATTAGAAGTAAATAAGGACTTTATTAGAGATAATAAGAACTAATAGATATTTATTTACTAAAACTTAGTGCTAAAGGTCTAGTCCTATATAGCTATATACTTTAAGGTAGGTTACTTATATAACTACTCCCCTATTAGCTTCCTTAGCTACCTAGAGAGTATATTCTCTAACCCTTATAGATAGGAGATAGCCCTTATAGAACTTAACTAGATTAAGTAAGGGTCTAGAGAGTTATTTATTATATTCTTTATTTACTTTAAATAAAAACTCTCTATAGTAAGGGAAGGATAGTAGGTAGGTAATATTAAGCTAGTAAAGTTATAATATACTCTTAATAAGTAGCTAAGAGAGGTTAGTATTAGCAGAGGAATTAGTTATATAGATTACCCTCTTATAGTCTTATAGTACTATAGTATTATAGTTAATATTAAGGCCCTAGCCTTAGAGGATAAGTATTAAACCTAATATAAACCCTAACTAGCATAACCTATATCCTAACAAACTAACTAAGATAGTAACACACTAATAACTAGAGTCTAGGCTATATTAACCTGCTCTAGCAAATAAGCTAATATAGAGAGGAAAAGGAAGCCTTAAAAGACTAATAATAGGAGGCTAAGGGCCTAATAGGTTATAATAAATAAAATAATAAAACACTGTAAGGAGGAATACTACTTATATTATAGCTTAATAGAACACTAGATCTAAGAGTGTACCCTCCTTCCCGCCCGCTAACCTTATCTAAAGGTTACTATTAATATATATAAGGTAGATAAGGAGAGCGCTAATAAGGAGGTTAATACTTAACCCTAAGAAAATAAGTAGCCCCTAAGCAGAGTCTTGCATAGGGGCATAGAGGCTAGTTATTACCTATAGATAAGGATAAGTATAGCTAGTATATAGATATAGAGGAAAATATAGAATACTATATAGATTAACCACTATTCTTAGTTCCTATACTCTTTAATATATATTTATACCTTAATATCTAAATTAATAGTAGGTATAATTACTATAGTGCTATTAGCAAATTAGTAGTATAATAACTAGGCTTAGAGCTTATATAATTACTAAAGCGGAGGCAAGTCTATATAGTAGTGGAAATAAGAAGAAGGGGGTCTATACCTAGGAAGATATGTCTTTAATTATATATATAGTATATATAAGGACTAATATTAATAGGTAGGAATTATTAGTATATCTATATATTATATTAGGTCTTACTTAAGATATAATCTTTAGGATGCTATAGTTAGAATAGTAAGATATTATTATTTATATAGCTAAGCAATAGTTAGTAATTAGGGCGGCTAAGGGTCTATGTGTTTCTAAGGCTATAGAATGTGGTATAAGCAAACTAGTTTAGGGAATTATTAGGTCCTTATATATAGTGGAAGCCTAATAAGCCTAACGCAAGAAGGATATAATTATAAGGTTTATTACTATAAGTCTAAAGGAAATTATAATAGTATTATAGGTTACTACCCTAAAGTTAAAACCTACCTACCCTAACACTTTAATATTACTAGATAAACTAGTAGACTTTAAGGACCTATTTAATAAAGTAAAAGTAGATAGCTTACCTCCTTATAGGGGGTCTCTTAATTACTATATATATATATATAAGAACCTAGATAGGTCTAAACTAGCACTTCTATAGGGTCTATTATATAATATGCTAAGGGACTAACTCTTAGAGATTAGACACTAGATTACAGACTTAATAGATAAGGGATAGATTTAAGTAAGCTTCTTATTAGTAATAGCCCCTATTCTTCTAGTTAAGAAGGCTAGAGGTAGTTAGCGTTTTTATATAGACTACCGCGCACTTAATAAGATAATAGCCTAGGATTATTACCCTCTCCTATTAATTAAGGAAACACTACGCTTACTCTCCTAAGTATAATAGTTTATAAAGGTTAATATCTATATAGCATTCTATAAACTATAGATAGCTAAAGGTAAGGAGCACTTAATAGCGTTTTAAACTAGGTTTAGGTTATTTAAATAGCTAGTTTACCTATTTAGCCTAGTAGGAGCACTAGCTACCTTTTAATATTATATTAATAAGTCCTTAGGGGATGCGTTAGGGGATTTTATTATAGCATATTTAGATAATATCTTAGTCTATTTAGGGGGATTAAAGAAAGACTATATAGCTAAGGTTTAGCTAATATTAGGCTAATTAAGGGCGGCGGGCCTTTACCTAGATCTTAATAAGTCTATATTTGCTATAAAGGAGGTCTAGTACCTAGGCTATATTATTATAGTAAGTCGCTCTATTTGCCCTAATCCTATAAAGGTTATAGCTATTAGGGAATAGGTAGCCCCTATAAAGTTATAGGGGGTTTATAGTTTCCTTAGGTTTGCGAATTTTTACCGCGATTTTATCTAGGATTTTTTAGAGCTAGCTGCTTTACTTATATGCCTTACTAAGAGGGATATCCTATTTTAATAGGGAGCTAAGGAGAGCACTACTTTTAAAAGGCTTAAAGAGGCTTTTATTAAATACCTAGTCCTAGCATAGTAGGACCTAGACTAGCTAATAGTAGTTAAAGCGGATTATTTAGGGATAGCCTTAGGAGGGTGCCTCTTATAGGAGGGTTAGGATTATATCCTATACCCTATTATATACTATTCCGTAAGCCTTATAGCCTTATAGAGGAATTATACTATTTATAATAAGGAGCTTCTAGCTATTATCTCTTATCTTAAGGCATAGTTAGTAGAACTATAGGGAGTATCCTACCTATTTATAATCTATATAGATTATAAGAATTTAGAATACTTTATAATACCTTAGCTAATATTAGAATAGTAGGCCTAGTAGGCGGATACACTTGCTTTATTTAACTTTTACCTCTAATATAGGCCTAGCATATAGGCTTACTACCTAGATACTCTTTTATAAAGGGACTAGGATAGGTTAGGACCTAGTATAAGAATAGGACAAATACTATAGCCTATTACTATTTTAGGACTCTTATAGTTATTATTAGAGTTAGGGGCAGGTTATAGCTAGAGTCTACTATTATTATATATAGCACCACTACTAACTAGGGAAGCTCTTTTTGCTATAAGGTACCTATAGACTTTATAGGATTAGGTAGTTTAATTAGATCTAATATACTATATCTAGCTTTAGGTAATTTAAGAAGGGGTAAGGAAGTTTCCACTAAAAGTAATAATAAGGGAATAGGTTATAGATTACTTACTAAGTGCCTATAGGGCGCTCTAGTTTTAGGGCTAGACTTAGGTCCTAGCCTAGGAATCTCTTATAATAACGCTTATCTAATAATATCACGATTTGCTAGTAGTAAGGCACCTAGGATATAATATAACGTTTTAGATCTTATAGTAGCAGTTTTATTAGGATAGGATGTTATAGGATATTATAAGGTTTATCTATAACTACTACTACTTTAGTAGTTATAAAAGTTATTAATAATATTAGGGCTTATTAAAACCATTACTAATCCCTAACTAGTTCTAGTCATAAATCTCTATTAACTTTATAATAAACTTACTAGTATTATCCCTAGAATAGCCCTAGTTCCTTATAGTTATTATTAATAGGCTTTCTAAGTTTGTTTAATTAGAGGTAATAACCTCTATTATAGCTAAGGAGTGTGTAGAATGGTTTAAGATAGTATAGTAGAGATTTTAAGGTTTTCCTTAGTTAATTATTATAGACTAAGGGTTAGATTAGTTAGGAAACTTCTAGATAATATTATACTTAAGAGTTAGGATTAACTAACTTCTTTCTATATTATATTACCTATAGATAGACAGCAGCATAGAATAGGCAAATTAGGAGGTATAAGTAATACTATGCGTATCTATCTCCTTCTTATAGTATAATTAGCCTAAATACTTAGCTACTTATTAGCTTATAATTAACAATAGGATATCCTTAGTTATAGGGGTAAGTCCTAATAGATTACTATATAGCTATAATTTAGAACCTATTTAGTTATAGCTAGACCTAGCACTATCTACTATAACCTCTAAGGGAAGGGCAGTTTAGTTCCTAGAATACCTCTAGGAGAGGACTTATTTAGCTTAGGCCGCGATAGCATATATATAATAATGTTAATAGGACGTAATATTAGCATTACATTACCTAGTAAAACGTTTCTAGGTTAGGGATAAAGTATAGCTCTTACTTAGGAATATTAAAACTAATTACCCTTTATAGAAGCTTAATTAGGTTACTATAAAATATACTATTATAAAAGTTCTAATATTACTTATAGTCTAATTAGATATACTAAGAGGTATTTACCTAGTCTTCTATATAGATCTTATAGAGTAAGTAGTAATAGACCCCTTCTAAGTTAGAAGCTCTAAGACTCTAGACTAGATCTAGAATAGATATTATTAGAGAATAATAATAAACTTATTAAGGAATACTATATAGAGCAGATCCTTATAGCCTAGAATACACTAGGTAGAGGTAATAAATATAATATACTAGTTAAATAGGTAGGTTACTTATAACTAATATAGGAACCACTAGAGAATATAGTAAATATAGGGGCGCTAGATAACTTTAAATAGGAATAAAGGGATATATAATATAATAATAAACTAAGTTAATTAAGCAAAAGTTATTTACTAAGAGAGACTATATATAGGACTAGGGATATACTTATGCTACTACCTATAATAAATTATTTAGTGTAACTAAGATACGCTCCTATTATAGCTATTTTAGCTACTAAATCCTTATTAATCTTACTAGAGGCGCTATTAAACTCTATTTTACTCCTATTAATAGGGGTAATATATTAAAGAGGGGATAAACTATATCTAGCTTAGGGGTAATAGATATCTATATAGTAGTTATTATAGCTCTATCCCTAATACTAAATAATAGGAGAGGTATATTACCTAGAGGGTAGAAGATAGGAGTATATAGGTAGGGGCTTAGTTCCTATATAGTTACTAGAGGTAATAGGAAGATATTTAGACTTAGTATAGGGGTAACTAGTCCTATTAGGGAGGGTAAGCTATATTTAATATAGATTAGCAAGGGGGACACTAGAAGAGCGCTAGGATTAATACTAATAGTAATAAGAAGGCGATTTATTACATAGCTTAATATATTAAGGATTAGTCTTAGGACTAATATAGTAATAACTAGGGAGAGCGCGCTAATTATAGTAGTAAAATACTTATAGAAATCCTATTATATAGTAATTATACTATTTATAAGCTACTAGTTTTACTAAAATAGGGCACTAGTAACTTAGTATAGTAAGTTATTTATTCTATAACTAGCTAAGGGACTACTACTAATAAAGGGAATAATATTAAGTCTAGTTATATTTAAGGCAGGAGCATTAGTTAAGGGGGATAGCCTAAGGGCTAAATAGATAGGTGCTAGATTAAACTAGGCCTAATTAAGGAGAGAGTTCTAGTAGGTAATAAGGGACTAGTATTTCTAGGATAAAATAGGTAATTTTTGCTTTATAGTTACTAACTTAGTAACACTAGGTTCTATAATATACTAGCCTATAGTAATTTTAGCTTTAAGATCTTTTAGGGCATAATAAAGGTAAGGGTTAGTGGATAGGTACCTAGTTAGCTAGATATAGGTAATGTAATTATATTAATAAGGAGGGCAGGACTTACTGCTCTTAGGTAGGCAATAGTCTATAATACCTATAGTTAGGGCCTATTTTATATAGGGACTATAGGGATAAAAAACTAAGGTAGGTATAGTATACTACTTATTATCTAAGTTACCTTCTATAAGATATTTACCTATAGAATAGGTAGGAGGTATAGTAGGCATAGTAAGGCTATAGGGAGGAGGATTATAAGGGCATAGTATATTAATAAGCGTTTATATAGGATATAATTAAGGTTTAATAAGGGAGTAGGAAGGATCTAAGATAGGATTATAATATATAGAAGGTAAAGTTAGGAAAAGGGAAGTTAGGGGGAAAGGGAGGGTAAGTAAAATATTTTTATATATAATATAAAAGTAAAGGTAAGATAATAAACTAGTAGAGGCGGGGTTAGGGGGTTATTATAATAATATAAGGGGCTAGTAAGGCTACGCGTAAGCTATATTATATACGCTATATAATAATAATAACACAACATAATAGGTAGAGATAACTCTACACCCGCTACTAGGACATACATAACGCGTATATATACTATATTTAAGGTAATAATAATAAACCATAATAGGTAGAGATAACCCTATAACCTAACACTAGGACATATATAACACAGGGGTATACTATATTTAAGTTAAGGGGAGTAGAGAGGGATTACTTATATAAGGGATATTAATATTAGTAGAAGGGTAATAATATAGATAGGATAAGGGGTAAGAAGGTTTTAAAGGGAATAGGGGATAATTTATACTCTTAGGAGATATTACTAGGATAGGTAAGTAGGGAGGTATATAAAGGGCTTAGGCTTTGCCTAAGTATTAGTTATAGCGTAGAAGGATAGGTGGCTAATAGGAACTAGTAAGGGTTTAGGAAGGAGGCTAACATAAGATAGCTAGGGGATATAAGGGGCACAAAGGGGGATAGACTAGCTCTCTTCCTTTCTTCTCTCCTTAAGTTTCTTAATATTATATCAACGCCTAATAGCAGTTGCCTAGGGGCCAGTCCATAACAAAGTTTGCCTTTATTAATAGCGCGCTTTTTACCTATAAGGGTATAACTATTAAGAGTTTTCTAGTTATTTTACCCTTCCTTTAGGGTAGCTTTCTTTTGTTTTTTAGTAGTTTATCCTAGACCCTTAATTAGAGTTTTAATAGTAGCTAGAGATACTAGCCTTTTTCTATAGTAAACTTATATATTTTTGCCTATAATTCTATTATATCTTACTACTAACTTTCTTCCCTTTTATCTAGTAATACACATAAATTATATATTAAGCGCCTTCTATGTTTTTTACTAGGATTTACTAGTTATATTCGCTAGGCTAGCCTTTCTATTTTACTAGGTATTTATTACCTTTATAAGTCCTTTTATAATTCTTAACTTCTTTAACTTTATACTTATTATCTTTATCTTTAAGGTTTAGCATTAGCATATCCTTATCCTTTATATTTCCCTAGTGTTTCTATAGCTCTAGTAGGCTAATATAGAAGACATTATATAATTAACTATATTTTTTAGGTAGTATAAGCTAGTAAGCCTGTTTTTTTATAGTATTAAGTATTTAAAATAGCCTAATAAACCTAGTAGTTAGCTTATATTTTATATCTTTAAGTCTAATATTCTTAGCTAATAGAAGTACTAGGTCTCCCTTTTTAGGGTTAATAGCTAGTAGCGCTAGTTATAGTACTTTACCTATATTTTAGTGGCTTTTCCCTAGCTTTACTTAAGTTATTTTCTAACTTTATATAGCTTTATAATATATATATATGCTTCTAGCACCTCCCCTTTAGTAATCTTACCCTTAAGAGCTAGGTAAAACTTAGGTAAATAGCCTATAAGCACGTAATTTAAGGAGTAGCTAGTTATTCTATTAACTATATTATTATAAGCAAATTAAGCTATTAGAAGTAGTTTTAGCTATATTTATTAATTCTCTCTAATAAAGCATTAAAGGTAGTGCTTAAGTGCCTAGTTTATCTACTCTATTTACCTATCTATTTAAGGGTAAAACACTATAGATAGCCTACATTTAATATAGGATAGGTAGCATAAGTCTAACTAGAACTAGCTTATAAAGATAAATCCTCTATCTAATATAATGCCTTCTAGTAGTCTAAATTATAATTTAATCTCTTAATAAAATAGCTTTACTAGTTTAGCTACGTTAATTATAGTTAATACTAGGAGAAAAATAGAGTACTTAGTAAATTAGTCTATAATTACTAGGATTATATTAGTTACTTAATTAGTTATCTATAACGCAGGTAAGCCTATAATAAAATCTATTAAGATTTCTACCTATAGTTACCTTAGTATTAGTAGGGATTTAAGAGATTTATATAAGTAATATCTTTATGCTACTACTTATTAGTATATACTATAACTTATAATATAGTCTAATATAGACTTGCTTATTACTAGCCACTAAAAGTAGCGCTTTAAGAGCTTAAGAGTGTATTTAGTCCTAAAGTAACCTACTAGTAAATTATTATAGTATAGCTATAGGAGCTCCTATTATAAGATAGGCTCCTAGGGAATAACTACCTAGTCTTAGTATATTAGGAGGCCCTTCTTACTATATAACTATAGACTAGCTTTTCCCTTTCCTTTTACTAGGGAGTCTACCTTATTACTCTGCCTTTATAAATCTAAATCTTAGTCTTATACCTTCTATAGTAATTACGCTAAAGGTTTATTTAGCTTAGATTAGTAAGGATCTAGTAACGTAATAGCCCCTAAATCTCTTATATATTAATGCCTTAAACACACATTACTTTCTCCTTAAAATCACCCTTATTTAGCTAATCTTTTACTAGATCCTTAGTAGCTAACTAGCCTATATGCTTTATAGCACTATCTAACTAGGCTACTCTAGCCTCTATAGGTTTCTCTCTTATAACTAGGACATTTTCCTTCCCTAAAGGCATCTTACTATATCTTCCTTAATACATTAGTATCTCTTTTACTAGTTCTTTAGTAATTACTATCTTCCTCTAAAGTTCTAGTAAAAGCGCCTTATTTATAATAGGTTTACCCTTATAATTAGACCTTCTTAATAGTGTATTTATAAGGTTACTTTTTCCTAGTCTATACTTAATTATAAAGTAAAAGAGGCAGAGAAACATACACTATCTTACCTACCTCCTATTTAACTTTAGCTACTTTATAAAGGTTTATAGATTATAGTAATCTAATAAAACCTTTACTAGGCTTACTATACCTTTAATATAGTGTTACTAGTGTTTAAATAACTCTACTATAGTAAGTAGCTCTTAATTAGCTATACTATAGTTATATTTAGTGTCTATAAACTTCCTTAACTAAAAGGCCACTAGATACTAATAGCCCTTATTATCCTACTAGGATAGGATTCTTACTATTATAAAGATTAAAGCATTTATCTTAATATATACTACTTAACTTAGGTTATAATAATAAAGTAAAGGCACTTACTAAAATGCATCCTTTAGCTAGTTAAATACTAGCTATTCCTTTACTTTAAATATAAACTTCCTAGTCTAAATACTATTTTAACTACCTTTTATTAACATATATAGGGGTACTATAATCCTAGAGTATTTATAAATAAACTATTAGTAAAAGTTATAGAACCTAAGGAATAACTATATATTCTTAAAGCTTATTAGCTCCTTCTAGTCCTAAATTATATTAACTTAACTTATATCTATTAAAATCCTATTAACTAATAGGATAAACCTAAGGAACTTTATAGATTCCTAATAAAAGAAGCACTTAGAGGGCTTAGCGTATAACTTTACTAGTTATATATGCTCTAGGACTTCCTTAATATATATAGTGTACTCCTCCTGTGTTTTTAAGAAAATAAGGATATTATCTAGATATACTATGTAAATTATATTAACTAGCCCCTAAAGCGCTTTATAAATATAACTTTAAAAGGTAGCTAGGGCATTTATTAGCCTAAAAGGCATAATAAGATATTTATAGTGCTTATAGTATATATAGAAGGTAGTCTTCTATTTATTACCCCCTTTAATATAGATTTAGTAATAAGTATCTTTAATATTAATTTTTAAGAAAAAGTAAGCCCCTTAGTATTAATCTAAGATCTCTAAAATTAGGGGAGAGTATAGTAATTCTTCTATATAACCCTATTAAGTCCCTAATAATTCACATATAGTTAGAGTATTCTATCCTTCTTTAGTATAAATAGGATTAGCACCCTTATAGGACTCTTTAAAGGTCTTATCTAGCCCTTTACTAGGTTATCCTTAATATACTCTTAGAGTTCCTATAGTTTACTTTAGGAGAGAGGGTAAATAGGTTTATATAGTAGCATAGTATTAGGTACTAAATTAATTATATAGTTTATTAACTTTCTTAATAGTAAGCTTCCTGCCTTATCTAATATAAATATATCTTTAAACTTATATAGTTCTTTAGGGATATTACTAACTATTCTATAGGCTTTTGCCTCCTTATTATCTTTAAGGGTAATAAACTTATCCTTTATAACTCCTATAATAGTATATATAATTATCTTATTATATATTACTTTAGTAAACTTATAGGGAGTTATTAATAAAAAGGCTTTTCTCTTTTTCTTAAACCACTATTCTTATAAGTATAAATAAAGGTATATATGCTTTTTTATTAGTGTATATATTCTAATTAATATAGGACTTCCCCTTACTCTTAGGTCTCTATCTATAGCTATATATAGTAGCTTAAGATCCTTTTCTTCCTTCCTTAAATCTTTAATTATAATAGGTACCTTATAGATACTATATTAAGAAACTATAAGGGCCTTTATTACCTTAAGAATAGGTATAGTAATCTTAGCTCTATCTAGCTTATAGGTTTTTATAAATTTAGTACTAATAATATTAACCTTAGTATAACTATCTAGATTTACTACTATTTAAATATCTTTATACCTATAAATAGTAACTAGTATATAGAAGTAATACCTTACTAGTACCTTAGCTTAGGAGATAGAAGTAAGGGTATTTACTTTTACCTCTAGTAGTTTCCCTAGTCCCTTTTATACTCCCTCTTTAGCTTATTATAAAAGTATACTATATATTTAGTATTATTATAGTTATAGTAATATCTTTTCTCTTTAACTTCCTTATAATTTAGAGCTATAGCTAGGGTTTTTTTTCTCTTTATCTTTTTAATCTCTATTAAGTCTATAGCTATATAAGGAGTTATATCTATAGTATTAAGGGTTCTTAGAAAACCCCTTATTCTTAGAATACTTATATCTTTACTTACTCCTTAGTATTATCTCCTAGAACTACTAGGTAAGTTATATAACCTTCTCTTTAGTCTTTTTAATAATAAAGGTATATAGATTAATATAGTTTTATAGGTTAGGGAGTAGTTTTATAAAGAATATAAGTATATAGGACTTTTTAGAGGCTTTTTCTAGGTATTTTTCTAGTAAATCTAAGTAAATACTAAACTTAATAGGGCTCTAGCCCTTATATTACTTTATATTTTCTAATTACTTAGTAATCTATATATTATAGTTTATAAAGTCTCTAAGTAATATAAGTATTTAAGTCTAGAATTTATCCTAGTTATCTTTAAGTTTTTTATAGCTACTAGCTAACTATTTCTTAAGGTATTAGTCTTATCTTACCCTATAATTAGTGTATATATAGTTAAGTATAAAGAGAATCTTTTAGTAATTATATATATACTTATATCTTACTCTATTAAAGGTATAGTTAAGGTTATTAATCTATATCTTATATTTCTATAGGTTAGTAAGGTAGGTAAGCTTAGTAATATTCTAGACTTTAACTTCCTTATTACTCTTACTTAAGAATAAGCTTAACCTTTATAGCCTTTTTACTTATCCTTTCCTTATATTTAAATAGAGTAACTTAATAAGTTTCTATTCCTTATCTTATAGCTTCTTTAGTTTTTTTATCTAGGTAATTTATTTTACTATTACTACTTAATAGATAGTAAAGGTAAGAGGTATAAAGGGGTTTCCCCTTTTTTAGTTAGGGTATTAGTAATACTAGGGGTAAAGGTTATACCTATAGCTATAGTACTATTACCCTTAGAAGGTTAGTCTTAGTTATTTACTAGCGTTACCCTATTAGATTATATAGTTCTTCCCCTTATATTACTCTTAGGTAGCTAGTATTAAAGCTTTAGAATTATAAGAATAAAGGGATAGCTAGGTAAGAGATATAGGGGCACTTTATATATTAACTAAAGCTTACTAGGTCTAAGTGTGTAGTATATATAGACCACTGTCTTATAGCTAGTGGTTTGCTAGCGTTATGTGGACCTAGCCCTAGGGCATAGTGTGTCATAGGGTGCACCTATGTTAGGAGCAGGGCCTCACACCTAGTCCTTAAATAATATAAACACTATATTCTTATAGGGAGTTCTAGAGTTCTTATAAGAGTTTACTATAAGCCCTTTAAAATATCTCTTTAGACTACCCTTTAAAGTCTTCTTTAAAGGTCTATCTTTCTAGCCTTAATACTTACTAATATAAATAAACCTTATAATATAATTATTTAGTTTATATTACATAGCTATCTTAGGGTTTAGCTATATAAGTTCTCTCTAGTCTCTTATAAGCACCTTTAAGTAAGGTTATAATTATCTAGGTAGTTTTATCTCTAAAGGTCTTTCTTAGATTTTCTCTAAAGGTATTTTAGGCATTATACTTTTTAGGAGGGGTAATTAGGGAGTTTTCCTTATTAATAGTCTAGCCTCTAGCGCTATTTTCTTTAATAAAGGAAATTAGGAAAATAAGAGAGTTATTAATATAATAGAGCTAGGAAGCCTAATTAAATAGAAAGAACTAAAGGGGAGACTTCCCTTCTATTATTAAAGTAATAGGGTAAATAGGAGAAATAGGAGAAATAGGAGAAATAGGAGAAATAGGAGAAATAGGAGAAATAGGAGAAATAGGAGAAATAGGAGAAATAGGAGAAATAGGAGAAATAGGAGAAATAGGAGAAATAGGAGAAATAGGAGAAATAGGAGAAATAGGAGAAATAGGAGAAATAGGAGAAATAGGAGAAATAGGAGAAATAGGAGAAATAGGAGAAATAGGAGAAATAGGAGAAATAGGATAAATAGGAGAAATAGGAGAAATAGGATAAATAGAAAAAGCGGAATAAACTAGATAAAGGAGTTTATAATTATATAATATATATAAAGTATAGAGGCATAAAAACTATTATAGTAAAAGTAATAATTAAAGGAAAGTAAAGAGCCCTAACTCTATATTATATATATAGAGTATAGAGAAGTAAAGACTATTATAGTAAAGGTAATAATTAAAGTAAGAAAGGAGGTTATAAATTAAGTTAGCTAGCTTAGCTAAGGTTATATTAATATTAGGTTTAAGTAAAATGCCTTATAGTAATAGACTTAGTTATTTAGTTAGTTTTCTTATAATAGATAATAGGAATAATCCTATAATAATAATATCCTATAGGCCTAAGGGTTAATAAATTAATCCCTTAGAAGCCTAATAAGTCTATAAATCTAGTCTCTTCCTTTAGTATAATCTATAGTTATACCTCTTTACCTAAATAGTTTAGGGACTTAAGAGGTAAGTAGCTATGGCATCTACAGAGTTATCTCTTCTTATAATACCTAACTTATCTGTGGTTATAAAGTTAACCACTAATTAGTGTTAGTTACACTAAGGTCTTGCGTAGGTAATAATATAATAATTCTGTAGTATTAAAGTTAATAATTGATTAATTAGGAAAGAGAGAAGAGAGGGAAATCTAGCTAGAAGAGAAAGTGGGTGAAACGCGGAAGTGGGGCAGAAAAGGGGTGGTGAATGATGCAGCCAATCGCATTGCGTGCATCCATCCGGACCCACATTTAGTCCTAGCCTTTGGCCACGATTGAACCGAACAAGACCCAAAGGAAGCCACATATAGGGTAGGGAAATTAAACCTAGCTAATATACTATTAAGAAGGTTAGATTATATTAATAAAGAGAAAAAGCCAAAGGTAGTATCCTTATAATTACTAATATTTCTATTAAAGTTTATAGAGGTAAAGTAATAAGGATATAGTAGTAAAACTACTAATGCTATAAGGTCTATTTATTTATTATCTAGTAAGTTAAATATTAAGTTATAGAGGCATTATAATAGAACTACTAATATCTAGTGTTTTAAGAAAACGTAACTTAAATATATTTTAGAAAAGCCTATAAGTCTAGGATTCCTTATAGGAGAAATTATAGTAAGGATAGTAAATAATAAGCAGTAAGATAGTTGTAGTAAAATTACTAACACTTAATAAGGCTTATTATTTAATTATATTTTGCCTATAAGTCTAGGCATATAAAATAAGCTAATCCCTTATAAAGACATTATAGCTAGGATTTTAATAGTTAGGAGAACTTTAGTAAAGTTAAACTTTGCTATATTTAAAGAAGGCTTAGATTCTTTAATTTAAGTTTTATTATTTAAAGTATAATAAAGGGATGCCTTTATTATATAGTAAAAGTTATTACTAGAAAGTAATAACTTTAAAATATTATAGATATAGTCTATTAGGCCCTCTAAGCTATTAATATTTAAAGACTAAGTTTTTATTCCTATAGGAATAAGAAAAGAGATTTTATTACTAACTTATAATAACCCTACTACTAGATATTAGGGAGTTAGTAAGATACTTTACTAAATTATAAACTAATACTATTAGCTAATAATAAAAAAAGACACTAAGTTATATATAAGCACTTATATAAATTATTAAGTTTTAAAGCCTAGGTTATATAAACCTTATAGTAAGTTAGTAGCTTTACTAGTGCCTAATTACCCCTTTTAGGAACTCTTAATAGACTTTATAATAGGATTATAACTAGTAAAGAATAGAAATTAGACTTATAATATAATCCTAGTTATTATTAATTATTTTATAAAGTATAGTATTTATATCCCTATATTTATATAACTAACTAGTAATAAGCTAGTAATAGTGTTTTTAGAATATATATTTAGAGACTATAGTGCCCTAAAAGGTATTATTATAGACTAAGGGTTAATATTTACTAGTAGGTTTTAGAGAATATTTTACTAACTTATTATAATAAAGTAGTAACTAAGTACTATATTTTACCTATAGATAAATAGATAGATAAAATATTTAAATTAAGTTTTAAAGTATTATCTAAGGGCTTTTACTTATATAAAGTAAATAAATTAGGCTAATAATTTACTAATAGTATAATTTGCTTATAATATAAGTAAGTATACTATATATATATACACACTTACTAAGGTACTATAAGGGTATAACCTAAGGGGGCTATATTAAGTAATTATATTAATTTGTCTAATAAATAATTAAGCTAAGACTAAAGTCTAGGAGCTAAGGGATAAGTATACTATAAATAAGTAGCTCCTAAGTAATATATAAGCTTAGTATAAGAAATATTATAATTTAAAGAGAAAGCTAATAAGATTTAATATAGGTAATTATGTTTTACTATTAATAAAGAATATTAATTTATAATGCCTTAGTAAGAAGCTCTTAGTAAAGTACCTAGGCCCCTATAAGATTAAAAAGGAAGTTAAAAGCTATAGTTTAGTGTATTAATTATAGTTACTAGCTAGGATATGCTTATATAATATTTTTAATATAATAAGCCTTAAGCCTTTCTATAGGGACCTAAGTAATATAGTTAATATATCCTTATTATAAGATAATATTAAGGATAATAAAGAAGAATTTAAAGTTAAAATAATTATTTTATATAGGTATAATAGTAAACACTATAAATATCTAGTAAAAGAGAAAAACTATAATAATTTAGAGAATTTATAGGTGCTAAAGAGGGATTTTATCTTAAAAGATATTATTAATAATTAAAAGTAGTAATTATATAGCTAAATTATAAAGATAGAGTTACTTTTATAGGTTAAAGAGGGTAAAATCTAATAATAGTATTAATTTTTAAAACTATAATCTAAATAGCTATTTACCTATTACTTCTCTATAGGGATATTAGTAACTATAATAACTTTAGCTTTATTATTAAAAGATTCCTTATCCTTATAAGTATAGGCCTAAATTTTTTCTAAGACCTCTAAGGGCTTAATATAAATAAGGAGTTAAGTAATAAATAGTATAAACTAGTAGTAAGTTAGTAAGATATAAGCTATAAAAATATTTAAGAAACTTACTATTAGGCTAGTTATAGCTATAAAGTAAAGATAGTTTATAATTTTAATTTAAGTCTTTAAGTTAGTAATATTAAGTTATTATAAGAATATAGTATACTTATTAGCCTTTACCTTATAAGTAGTATTAGTAATAAGATAAGTATATTTAACCTAGCTATCTTAATTAGTGTTTTTATAAGATAATAAACTATTATAAAGTTTATAAAAAGCGTAAATAAAAGCCTAGTAATAAGTTAGTAATTATTAAGTTATATATTAATAAGGGTAAACTTATAATATTAGTATAAAAGTATATTTCTTTAGGAATAGACTAAATTAAGTTAAATAGCTTTTTATAAAGCTAGGTAATTCTATTAAGGTATTAGTAGTATATTAGTAAAGAACTTATTTTAAGGGTTAGGATAATATATACTAATATAGAGTTTATTATTTCTTATATAATATATATATTTTATAGAATTATTTAAGTAAGTTAGCTAAGGATAGTAGTAAGGTAATAGTATAGTTATACTTAAAGAGTAACTATAGTTTTTTAAAGTAGCTTTTCCTTTAATAATATATTAAGGCTTAGTACTTTTATTATCTTAGGGAGTAATCTTTTAGATAGTAGCTTACTAAGTATAATATAAATAGGGTATCTTAGTATTACTAGTACCTAGTTAGTAGTAAGATCTTTATACTTAAGTAGTAAACTTATATAGTTAATTTATTTATTTTAATATATTTATAAGGAGATTTCTTAGAAACCTTAGTAATAGGAGTAAGTATAAGACTAGTAAAGATAGATATAGTAGTAAATATAGTAAGCTAGTAAATAGTTAGTAATGCTAAAGTAATAAAGAAATTTAAGGGAAGAAAGAATTATTTAAAGACTACTAAATAATAGTAGTATAGAAGCTACTATTAAGCTAGTAAGGGTAACTTATAAATTTAAGATAAGGATATTAAAGAAAGAAATAATAAGGAAAGAGAGAAAACTAGCCTCTTTTATAGGGGATAGCTAGCCCTTAAGTAATCTATAAGCTATATATAATAAATTAATAAATTAGAAAAATCATGGTTATAGTTATTACTATTAGAGATATAGGCTAGCTACACGTATATAGTAAAGTTAGGATAAATTCGCTGTGATTTATAAACAAAGCTATTTAAATTATTAGGACTAAGGACCCTATTTATTTAACCTAATTACAAAAATTAACATAAGTTATTTAATAGAGGGGAATTAGCTATATAGAAGTTAGATATAGTTAGGTCTTAGTATTAAAGCTATAAAGCAATAGTAATTAATAGTAAGCTAGCTATATAAGAAAATAATTAGAACCTAATATTATTAAGGTTTTATTTTTTTACTAATGCGTTAAGGTATAAGGGATTATAATAATCCTATATTATACTATAAGATTAAAGAATAGTCTTAAAAGCTTTTAAGTAATATACTCTTCCCTAGGTAGTAGTTTATTATATAATTAAGGATAATTATATATAGGGGGTATTATATTAGAAGCACAAAGGCATAAGGGATATTATAAGAGGGCTACCTCTCTAAGCAAGGCAAATCCCTAGATAACTCGTGTGCTAGGACCTAGTAGCTAGATAGTTACGTAGGCGTAAGAAAAAGGTATATAATAAGGACCTCTCCTATTTAGGGGAGAGATTAGAGTTTAAAACCTTTACGCACCTACCCCTAGCTATTACCTTTATAGCAGTAACCTTATTCTCTTATTATCACTCTATTTATCTCTTCCCACGCCTTTAGTCGTGACACCTAGCCCTAATTATAGCTTTTAATTTTAAAGATAATCTTATAACCTAGACTTAAAAGACAAGGTATTAGATACTTAGCTAATTTAGTAAAGTAAGAAGGATTACAATTGGTTTTTCGCGGAAGAGGCTTTATAGCGTGTGTATTATAGGCTAGTGCCTTAGATAATAAGTTTTGTCCTTTAATGCCTGTTAAGCCTAGAGGATAAGATCGAAGCTATTACGTTATATACTATAAAAGAAAAATATCAGCTTATCTAGAAACTCTATCTTAATACACTAAGAACAGTGACTTTACTAGAAACTTATCTTCTAACTTAGATAACCTATAGATGCGTAAGTTATCTTATTACTTTGCTTCGTATTTAATTATATTTATTAAGTGTGCCTAGTATTCCGCTAAGTTAAATATTAAATCTACTAGCTTAAGGGGGAGTTTTATTGATTTAGTAAGCATAATTTAAGCGACAGCGATGTTAATAGGCGTTAGGCAATAGAAGCCGTTTTCTATGTCTGTTTTATTAGATAGCTAAGGATTAGGCTGCTGCGGGGGCCTGGGCAATTTCATCTGCCTAAAGCGATGCAGCAGTAGGTTAGATGTGATGTGCGCCATGACGAAGCTAAGCAAAATCAACGACACGAGTTGTTGTATCATATGTTTGGATGGAAAAGAGTAGGGTATGTGCTTTGAGAGCGGGAAGATGGAGCCATGGCAGATGATGCAGATGATGCAGATGACGCGTGTTCGGTCCAGATTCTTGGATAATTGACGTCAGTCAGTCAGTCAGGCAGGTGCCAGTCAACTGCTCTCAAGATGGTAAAGCCAGGCAGGCAGAAGGGGGCGGGGGCAATCAACATCAGGGTCCCTGTGAGCCAAGCACTTCGTCACACTTCATTTCGACATTCTTGCCTCAACTTAATAATTACATGTACACGCCCTGACGCCAGCACCCACAATGGCCGCATGTCTTGATTTGTTTTTTAGATGGCATTCGATTCTCGCTGTGGTGAGATGATAAGCTGTGTGATTGACTCGTACGCTCGTACGACGGCGCCCAGTCTCGAGGTCTATGCACATGGCCAGCGAGCCAATATCTAAATATCTAGGGTGCACCAGTGAGGCAGTGACCTAGATCATCTTCCATACAGAAGCTGCATATCTTGCAGGTCGCGCTGTGTGTTGTTGCTGCTACTTATAAGTTACTGATTGTCCTGCATACTCCGTACACGCTGACAAGCAATTTGACAAGCAGTTGCGTCAGACGTGTCAACAATAATCCGTCATCATCGTCACATTGAACCTACCTTATCGCGCATCAGTACAGGACCACATGTGCATCTGCAACCCCTTCATGGAGTGTCCGTGTTACGGTCTCATATTCAGCAGCCTGACGCTTTCAATCCGCTTTCATGCCAACAAGGCTTGTGAGTTGTGACTCACATGTATTTCCTCTACATCTTTGATGCAGCATGCATTAATCACGCACCAAAGCTCCTTGCCGACCTCACCGACTCATCAAACGGAGCTTATTTATTTATACGGAGTATGTATGGCTGCTCGTTTCAGCACGCGCAAGCACCGTAAACTGACTTATCCCATATACATTCGCAATCGCCTAGTAAAAGGAGACAGTCGCTGCCATGAATCCCTCCAGCACCAACAAGCCACACTCGCCGTGGCCTGCTATTCTCATTCTGGTCGTTGCCGAACTTGGTGACTCTATACTTCGCAGCGCCAGACTATTCTTGGTTGAGCAAGCGCTTTGTCGCGCATATTACCTCACCGAGAATCCCGCCCTTATTCTGCCGGATGGGAGCGTAGACGAGCATCGGTGCAAAGCCGATTCCCTTCAGGCTGATACCGCCATGGTGTACGGATCGTTTGACGTTGTCACGCTGCTCTCTGGTAGGATCCGAGTCACCGAAAGGGACGCCGAAATTTAAACTGATTCAGTATGTTTGTACAGGTCTAGTGGCGACGCCGCTTTATACTCGCTTAATGTCCACCGTCGGCCTTCGTCACACCTTGTTCATCAACCTTTGCAGTACCGGCATTGGCGCAGCCTACTCCATGGCAGTGTGTTAGAACTCCCTGAATCCACTTTTGTCCTCCAGGCCAGGCTACTCATGATGCAAAAGGTTTTTTCAACTTGATATTCGCTGGATATGGCTTACTGGCTTGTTCGACCTTGTCGGAGGTGGACAGCCCGTTCGAAACACTCTCCTATACGCCCGCATTGCTGAAGTGGTACCATACCATCATTTGTAAGACAAAGCAGGCAGAATTGTTCTACATGCCATCTCACTCTGCTAATCATCACCTATATAGAAGCGAGACGCTCTATTTATTGAGCACTTTTGTTCTCGCAATGGCCTTCTCGGGTACACTCCTCGGCGCCACGCTTTTGAACGTCCATGTATGGTTGCTTTGCGGCGTCGGCATCGGCGTTCGCGTCCTCACCATTCCTCTCACGATACTACTTCCTCACACAATCCCGACAAATCGGTCTGTGCTTCGCTCTGTGCTGGATCCCAATCGGATTACTACAGCAGTTTACCCCAAGGCGACGATGACCAGCAACATTCCTCCGAGGCAGAGTCAGGACATGTCTTGACGACTCGGAAACAAGCACCGTTCAAAACTCTCTCCGAGCTAATGACGGAAGCCTATCTATCCTTCGGCCTGTTAATCGAATTGTTCAGGAGCTCCTTGACTCGCATCATATTGCTCATTTACCTCTTTGACGAAACTGCGATATACGTTCGGCTCGCCTTCCCGCAATGGGCTGCAAGGCGGTTTGGCTGGAGTCTAGCTGAAGCAAACGGCATCACATCGTTCCAAATCGTTGTCAACGCCGCCGTGCTGCTCTTCTTGCCGCACATCACCCGCTTGATACTACACCCCATTTTGACGTCTCAAGAACGTGTTGATTTCTGCGTCATTAAATGTAGTCTGGCTCTCAATATCATCGGCATCTTTTGCGCGGGAGTGGCTCCCTTGCGCTCACTGTACATCGCGTCGCTGCTTGTGTACAACATGGGCTCAGCACTGACAGATGCTCTTCGCTCCTTTGTCACCAGGACCACACGCGATGAGGGAGAGATGGAGAGATTATACATGGGCATCACCCTGGTAGAGACCGTTGCTGGGTTGTTTGGTACTATGCTATGGAGCTCCGCCTTTTCCGCTGGCATACGATACGGAGGCACCACTCTGGGCAGACTTCCTTTCATCGCCGCCGCCCTTCTGTTCGGCGTGTCTTTATGGCTGACTAGTGCGCTACACGAACTGGCGGTCAAACGTCAACTGGCATCTGCAGAACATGTCGACGGACATGCTTCCTAGTGTCGCAGGTACTGCAATTGATGAAGGGCAATGGATGGTACACTTTGTGCGCACAGATACATGTTACAGACTACATCCTTTGTAGTTGGATCATGTTTCTGCTGTGCGAAAACCATTCTCGCTAGCCAAGATGACTGATATGGCAGGCCACTATCTATATACATATGCAATATTGGATAATGACGCGAAGAACTACCAGAGTGCACAACACCCAACGAGGGAACGCGGAACATGCCCTTCCTTCATGGAGGGAAATCAAAACAAAGGATATGAGCATAATCAAGGTAATAGCTCGATAATCGAGTTGAGTAATTGATGCCTCACCCCTTGCCTCTACGAAATGGATAAAGATGGAACTGAATATGAGATTTGTTTCCTATCCTTTATCCTCGGAGTGCTTGTGAAATGGCTCTCAGACCAACCTTCAAGTCCTCCAAGGTAGGCCATCCATAACCCAGACGAAAGAAACTATCATCCCGCTCAAACCAGCGACCAGGTCCGACGTAAGTGCCATGGTCCTTCAGCAATCGATTGTAAAAAGCCGCTACGCCGCCGACGGGCTCTCGCTTCATACGGACGAAACACATGACTCCCGCCTCTGGTGCCACCCAGTCCAAATACTCATCCTCTTCCTTGATCCACCACGTAACCAGGTCTCTCCGTTGACGCATCTCGGCACCCGTATTGGACAGCAGCACATGGCGGCGCAGCAGAATTTGTTCAGCAACAAGCTCGTCCAGCACACTTCCGCTGATGCTGATCTGCTCTTTGGCCGCCAAAAAAGTGTTTTTCAGCTCCTTATTAGTGCAAGACAGCCACCCGATCCTGAGTCCCGGAACCCCGTACACCTTTGACATGGAAGAGACGCCGATGACGTGTTGGCCGAGAGAAGCTGCTGCTGGAATCCGACCATCATGTCCTGCGTCGTGTGTAGTCGATGGGTAAGTGAGATCCGCGTACGTCTCGTCAATCAGAAGATAAACTCCCTTGTCTTGGGCAAGTTTGGCAAGCTCACGAAGCTGCAAAGCACTGCACATGGTTCCGGTGGGATTGTTGGGTGAGCAGATGCTAATCAACTTGGTGACGCCCGGGCAAATCGCCGCAGCGACCTGCTTGGTATCCAGGCGGAACCCGGTTTCGAAATTGAGGTCGATGAAGGTGATTTTGCATCCGATTGCTCGGGGTGTCTCCAGGTTGGTTGCGTAATTGGGTCGAGTGACGATCAGATGATCGCTCGAGGTTAGCAAAGAGGTGGCCACAATGAAGAGAGATGTCGAGGCACCGGCCGTCACCAATACATCATCCGGCGTGAGAGGGGATTGGAGGCAGCGGCAACGAGTTGTCGAATCTTACTACTGCCCATGTGCTCTGTGTACGTGAGGACCAGGTCTTGTGGGATGGCTATGCCCAGACTCTCGAGGGTTTGGTCTCCGATGGCACTTTCAGAGAGATTGTAGCGGATGATGCTGCCCACCTCCTCAGGCGCCTCCTGTTCAATGATCATACGTTGGTAGTGCATTTCTGTGAAGTTGAGCAGTGTTGGAGAATTAAATGTCGAAGGGAGCTTTTTTTTTTTTTTTTTTCCGGGGCTTGTAATATACAAATATCCCTGGAGCGTGACTTCAGGTCAAGGCACGTGGTATCCGCCATACCGGAGTTAATACTAGTGTTCTAAATAACCTAGTATAAAATACAGGACTTGGGCAGGATTTCCATGTTTCGCGGATATGAAGGAAAATCGAAGAGCCTTCGTTCCTGCCAAGAGTCAGTGCTCGCCAAATAAATTTTAGCGAATAGCTGAAGCACTAGTGTATTCTATATCTTGTGGTTCTATTCATGATTGATCCGTATCAATGGTAAATTGGGATAAAGTCTCGGATAATGTACTTATTTCCCCCAAATTCTGCTTCGTTGATCGTACGAATGACTTCAGAAGAGACTTGGGAAGGGGGTCCTACGGTTGTTGCCATGTTCAGCCGGCATCATCTTTGGCAGCCTGGCTTGTCTCAAAACGCGGGAATTCAAGCAACCCGGAAGCAAAGGCATGCCTCCGGGGAGGAATACGAGACCGAGCCGTCCCTAGATGTGATGCAACACGCCACAGCTTGATTTGCCAGAAGCACGTTGGACTCTTTGTGCAAGGAAGGACGTTGTGCACACTTGGTCTATTAACACACCGGGGCGTGAGCAAAACAATCTGCATCGATCAAGGGGTCCAGATGTCAAAAGTGGATCTCCCGACAGCTAGCGGGTCCAGGGGCCCCCACAGCCCCCTGCCACAAGGTCAGAGACCGCGTACAGTGCTGTAGGGGTAATTAGACCCGGATCCACAGGTCTTGTCAGGGGGGAATGTATCGTAATTGAGCTATAGGGCTGTTAAGAGGTCTTAATAGGTGAAATTTTCTGCTGCTAATAATAATAGCAGCGAAAGAAGTCTCTAGAATCTAGCTAGCTAGGGTTAGCTATAGGTGGGTCAGGTACGAGAAGAACCCCTGTAAAATACCCGCTCCACTGTGAATAATTATGTGTTAGACCGCGAAGCTAGGGTTCGAAATAAGGGCATGGATTGAGTTGCCTAACCCTGTAAGAGGGTGCGGACATTCGCTTAAATAACTAAGTACCTATACTATAGGGGGTGTAATCTATCTATACAAAATATACTATATAACTACTAAGGTTCTAGAAAGTAACTAGATAAGTAAGTCCTAGTGTCTAAGCGGTTAAGCGCTATGACTATTATATAATATATCCCCCTAGGAAGCCTTATAAAAGAGAGGTTTCCTATAATCTATCTAGTAATTTAGTTAAATTAAATTAATCTATATTAATTTTAATTTTATTAATCTATTAAGAGATTAGGTTAATAGTAAGGTATTTAGATAGCTCTTACTTTATTAGATTATCTCTAAGTAAGTAATATAAAAGGTATATAAGCCTTAAGAAGTCCCTAAAGCTTATAAAGCTTTTTTTATAAGTAGCTTTATAAAACTATTTATAATTATCTCTTTAGTAGCCTTCTAGGTTATATTAAAGATTCCTTTCATAATCTCTTATTAAAGCTAGTAGTAATAGATATTAATATGATTTTTATAATTTTTTTGTTCATTGGCAGTGGCTAATGCATCTAAAATTCACACATAACATAAGAATTACTAGTAACACCTAGCTAGTGTAACAATTAATAACTAATTAATAGTACTATAGTAATAAAAAAGCGTCCTAATGTGGGAATAAGCCTTAAGGGCACGAATATAGGGGGCTACGAGGTTAGTGCAAAGTTAATAATAAACTTTGTAGCTATGTTAGCGCAAGATATAGTCATAGTTCGCAACCGTAGTTAAACTTAAATCCGTTTAAGTTTTGCTTATAGCATAAATTAACGCAATTCCCCCTTTCTCTATAACCGTGTTTATTCCCTCTCTCTATCTCTTTTATCTTCTTGCACCTTACCACTTACTTATGCTCTAAAGCTCTAAGGCAAACTAAACATAACTTATTCTCACTTGCTTCTAACCTAATTCGTGCACCTATTACAATCACTAGGTAAGTCCTGCATTACTAAGTGACTAATTAACCCTTAACTAATTAGATTATAGATAGCTAAGGGTAACAAAAAAGACACTGCCCTAACTAAAAGGCTAAAGGCTAAGGCAAAGAAAAGCAAAGGGAAGGAAAATAAAGATAAATCTAACCTAGAGATAATTAATAGCATTTATAATATAAGGGAAAAAATGCTAAAAAGCAAAGGCAAGGCAAACAATAAGATTAGTAAGGGAGATAGGAAGAAAATAAAAGAATGGGGAATTAGCCTCTAACAATATAAGCAGTTTTACCTCGTACCTAGGAGGGGTGTATTATATTTATTATATAATATATAACTGTTAGAACGATACAATTAACTGCACACGGAAAAGTGGGGCAGAACGCTTGTGCTGCGTTGTGATTAGGTGCATTAAGCGAGTGGGTCAACGCACGTGACTCGCGATGCACCTAACACCTTTGGCCACGTAGGCTACTAGCTAGAATCCCCTCCTTTACAATAATCTATGATTTTTATAATTTGTTTTGTTCATCGGCAGTGGCCAATGCATCTAAAATTCACACATAACATAAGAATTACTAGCAATACCTAGCTAGTGTAATAATTAATAACTAATTAATAGTACCGCAGTGATAAAAAGTGTCCTAATGTGGGAATAAGCTTTAAGGGCATAAATATAGGGGGCTATAAGGTTAGTGTAAAGTTAATAATAAACTTTATAGCTACGTTAGCATAAGAGTTATAGTTTAGAACCATAGTTAAACTTAAATCTATTTAAGTTTTGCTTATAGTATAAATTAACATAATTCCCCCTTTCTCTATAACTATGTTTATTCCCTCTCTTTATCTCTTCTATCTTCTTGCACCTTACCACTTACTTATGCCCTAAAGCTCTAAGGCAAACCACATATAACTTATTCTCACTTACTTCTAACCTAATACGCTACTGTACCTAAGTTCCTATAACACACTAAGTAGGTCTTGCGTTATTAGTTAATTATTATCCTAGCTAATGGATTTATAGAATAGCAAAGGATAACCTAAAGCTAGGGGCTATAACCACTAGGTTAAAGAACTAAAAAGACCTATTAGAAAGTAAGGAGAATTATAATAGAAAGGAGGTTAGGAAGTTAGTAAAAGAAAGGGAGTATTTTATAAAGAGTAAGAATAAGAAGGGCAATAAGAGCTTAGAGAAAAAAGCGAAAAAGCTAGATAAGATATTAAAGAAAACGGGCTATAATAATATAAGCAGTTTTACCTCGTACCCAGGAGGGTTACAATAATCTATTATAACTATTATTAATTAACCCCTTTGACTACACTAGTGCATTTAACCTTTACCTCTGTGAAACCATTACTAATTAGTGGTTAATAAAACCACAGATAAGCTAGGATTACTAAGAAGAGATAATTCTATTAGGTTTAGCTTAGGTTCTAACTATAGAAGTGTGCTAAAGGAAGATTATTAATAGCTTTAGTTATTAGGCTTCCTAGGGATTAACCCCTTCTATCTTAGAGTTATTAAGGACCTCTAAATAGAAGATTAGTCTTATTATCTATTATAAGAAAACTAATTAAATAACTAAGAATTATAGCTCTAGAAGCATCCTTCTTAAACCAGAGATTAAATTAGCCCCTTACTAGCTAATAAAAACATAACGCAAGAAAAACAATATTATAGCACCTATAACGTCTAGACCTAAAAGACCTAAAAGGTCTAGCTTACTATTATAACTCTAAAAACACTCCTTACTTATTATAACTAACTAGGAGAGTTCTAAAGAGCTAAACCCTTAGACTACTAAGGATTAGTAGCTTAATAACTAACTTACTTAGCTTATTAATATTTATAATAGCGGATAATATAGAGATCTTAAACTCTAGGAGAATTTCTAGGAAGACCTTAAAGGTTAGACTAAAGAGACCTTTAAACGCGCCTTAAAAGCCTTAGTGCGTGATTTATAAGATATTCTATATAAACATAGTGTCTATATTATATAAGATAAGACTAGCAGAGTTCCTAACTCTCTAGTATAAGTCCTTAATAAAGAAGAGAAGGCTAAATAGCCCAATCACAAGATTCAAAAGTAGCTAGCAAGTAAATTCCTTTCTGCTCTAAACACCCGCAATAGCCTAGATACAACGCTAACGCACTAACTTCCGCTTTAATTAGATATACGCATTTAGAGAGAGAAAGATAGCTAGCATAGCCCTTATAAGCTTATTAGAATTAACCATAAAGCTTATATCCTCTAAATGCTATATAGACTAACTAGATTCTAAATAATAGTAGTTAAGCTATACTATTATAATAATACTAAACCCTAAGAATTAGTAAAAGAACGTAGAAAAGAGCCTAAAGAATAAGAAGAGAAAGCTATATAAGCTACTAAAGAGACTACTAAAGAAAAAGAGGTTTTATAAGTTAAAAGGAAGTAAGGAAGACTAAGGAAGAAGTTTATAGTTTAATTTCTACTTACTAACCATAAAGAAATTCACGCTACTATATATAAATCTAATATTAATAATTTAGGGATATTTCTTATAAATAAGGATTAAGAAAATACCCTGATTAAAAAGGTTATAGCTATAGGAATACTTTAAGAAGTGTTCCTTACTATAAAAGAAGAAGCTAACTAGAACCTAGCCCTTTAGTTACATTAAGAAGGGAAAATAATAACCCTAGGTAACCCTTTTAAGCAGTTTAATTAAGCTAAAATTAGAAAAAACTTTCGCGAATCTTCCCACACTACCATACTAGTATGGAATCACCTCTAAAATACAAACTAAGCTAATATTTAAAATCCTTATATCTAATTCACCCTCCGCGCTATATTATATTATAATAAAACTAGAGGCAGGTAGGAGGGTAGTACTCTAATAGTAACTAATAAAGGAGAAAGAGAACTAGCATAGAGCTACTACTACCCTAATGCTAGCCTTAGATAATATAATATCTAAAGAGATAATAATAACCTAGAGATAGGTTAGGTCTAATTTATTATCCTAGAAAAGTAAAAATACTATAATAAGATTACTAGCCTTATCCCTAGTAATAAATTAAGTTAAGTATAGTAAATTATAATAACTATAGCTAACCTAGTAGTAAAGTATACCTAAGCTAAAAAAAGATATATAAATAAAAATAATAATATATAAATAACTAAAGAAGCTTTAAAAGAAGTAATAAAAGAAGAAATTAAAGAAGAAAATAAAAACTTAAGCACTTTAATATAGGCTAGTATTATTACTAGACTAGTATAAAAGTAACTTAACCTAGATATACTACCCCTTTAGGTCTCTAATAGGTAGTATAGAGAAGCTCTTATTAGAGATAATACTATATAAGAATTACACTAATTTAGAGAAGCTAAAGATATAGTTATAATAGTAAACTAGGCTATTAGCTAAGTAGTAGCTATTACTACTAGAAGATTGCTTAGTAGTAATATAATTATTACTTTTAAAGGAAATACTTCTTAGTATAAGAAGGAAATAAGCTAGATTGCTACTATATTTAGACTAGATATATTACTATATTATAGAGTACTTAGTGTTATTATTAAGGGATTCCCTATAAAGTATATCTCTATTAAGAACCTAGTACTAGAAATTAATAAGGTAAATAAAGTTAAGATTACTAAGGTAATAATAAGGTACCCTAGAGTTAAAAATATACTATATATAACCCTTATCCTTAGACTAGAAAAAGTAAATAATATAAATAAATTATATAGGGATAGTATAGTATATAAAGTAAAGCTATTTAAAACTAAACTATATAATAAATCCCTATAACCCTAATAATACTATAACTACTATTAGATAGGCTATATTACTAAGTATTATAAAGTAACTCTATAGTATAGCTAATATAAAGCTAGCTATTATAAGGATAGAGAAAAAGTATGCCTTACTACTAAAGGAATAACTAGGGAGAAATATATCCTATACTTAGGCCTATACCTAGCCTAGTCTTAGGACTACCTAGTATTTAAAGAGAAATAAAATATAGTAAGGATAGAATATCTTAAATAACCCTTATACTTCTTTACTTACTTCTATAGTATAGAATCTAATCTAATAAGGAACTCCCTTACTATAACCTAGGAACTAATAAGCCTAAGAGAAAGGAAAAGAGATAGACTAATAATAGTAAAAGTAAGTGCGAGATAAACTAGGGCTAGAAGCATTAGAAGATATATAGAACTAATCTACGCTAGTATAGAACTACTACTAGATAGTAAAGACTAACTTACCCTTAGATTAACCTAGTAATAATAAGAGTACTATTCTAGAAGATTAATAAGAAGAATAACCTTATTTATATTATACTCTAGCACTAGACTAATATTAATATAATAGTAATCTAAGAATAGGAATAAATAAGAATAGGATAGCCCCTAGCCCTAGGTATAGCCTATTTCTACCTAGTATACTATAATAGGTATAATATAGTCTATATAAATAAAAAAACATAGAGTAAGGTCTTAGTTAGCTTAGGAAGTGTTATGACTAAAGGCGTGGGAAGAGATAAATAGAGTAATAATAGGAGAACAAGGTCGCTGCTATAAAGGTAATAGCTAGGGGTGGGTGCGTAAAGGTTTCAAACTCTAACCTCTCCCCTAAATAGGAGAGGTCCTTATTATATACCTTCTCCTCACGCTTACGTAACTATCTAGCTACTAGGTCCTAGCGTATAAGTCATCTAGGGATCCGCCTTGCTTAGAGAGGCAGCCCTCTTATAATATCCCTTATGCCTTTATACTCCTAATATAATACCCCCTATATATAATTATCCTTAATTATATAATAAACTACTACCTAGGGGTAAGCATGCTACTTAGAAGCTTCTAAGACTATCCTTTAACCTCATAGTGTAACATAGGATTGTTATAATCCCTTACGCCCTAACGCATTAGTAAAAAATAAAACCTTAATAATATTAGGTCCTAATTATTTTCTTACACAGCTAGCTTACTATTAATTGCCATTACTTTATAGCTTTAATGCTAAGACCTAACTATACTTAGCTTCTATATAGCCAAATCCCCCTATTAGATAACTTATATTAATTTTTATAATTAGGTTAAATAGACAGGGTCCCTAGTCCTAATAATTTAGATAGCTTTATTTGTAAATCATAGCAAATTTATCCTAACTTTAATATATACGCGTAGCTAGCCTATATTTTTAATAGTAATAGCTATAACCGCGATTTTTCTAATTTATTAATTTATTATGCGTAGCTTATAGATTACTTAAGGGCTTACAAATTACTTAAGGGTTAGCTATCCCTTATAAAAGAGGCTAGTTTTCCCTCTTTCCTTATTATTTCTTTCTTTAATATCCTTATCTTAAATTTATAAGTTACCCTTACTAGCTTAATAGTAGCTTTTACACTACTATTATTTAGTAGTCTTTAAATAATCCTTTCTTTCCTTAAATTTCTTTACTACTTTAGTGCTACTAATTATTTACTAGCTTACTATATCTACTAGTCCTATGCTTACTCCTACTACTAAGGTTTCTAAGAAATCCCCTTATAAACGCATAAAAATAAGCAAATTAACTATATAAGTTTACTACTTAAGTATAAAGGTCTTACTACTAACTTAGTACTAGTAATACTAAGATACCCTATTTATATTATACTTAGTAAGCTACTATCTAGAAGATTACTCCCTAAGATAATAAAAGTACTAAGCCTTAATATATTATTAAAGGAAAAGCTACTCTAGAAAACTATAGTTACTTCTTAAGTATAACTATACTACTACCTTACTACTATCCTTAGCTAACTTACTTAGATAACTCTATAAAATATATATATTACATAAGAAATAATAAACTCTATATTAGTATATATTATCCTAACCCTTAAAATAAGTTCTTTACTAATATACTATTAGTGCCCTAATAGAATTACCTAGCTTTATAAAAAGCTATTTAACTTAATTTAATCTATTCCTAAAGGAATATACTTTTACACTAATACTATAAGTTTACCCTTATTAATATATAACTTAATAATTACTAACTTATTACTAGGCTCTTATTTACACTCTTTATAAACTTTATAATACTCTATTATCTTATAAAAACGCTAAGTAATATGGCTAGGTTAGATATACTTATCTTATTACTAATACTACTTATAAGGTAAAGGCTAATAAGTATACTATATTCTTATAATAACTTAATATTACTAACTTAAAGACTTAAATTAAAATTATAAACTATCTTTACTTTATAGCTATAACTAGCCTAATAGTAAGTTTCTTAAATATTTTTATAACTTATATCTTACTAACTTACTACTAGTTTATACTATTTATTACTTAACTCCTTATTTATATTAAGCCTTTAGAGGTCTTAGAAGAAATTTAGGCTTATACCTATAGAGATAAGGAATCTTCTAATAATAAAGCTAAAGTTATTATAATTACTAATATCCCTATAGAGAAGTAGTAAGTAAATAGCTATTTAGATTATAATTTTAAAAATTAATACTATTATTAGACTTTACTCTCTTTAACCTATAAAAGTAACTTTATCTCTATAATTTAGCTATATAATTACTACTTATAATTATTAATAATATCTTTTAAGATAAAATCCCTCTTTAGTACCTATAAATTCTCTAAATTATTATAGTCTTTCTATTTTACTAGATATTTATAGTATTTACTATTATACCTATATAAAATAATTCTCTTAACTTTAAATTCTTCTTTATTATCCTTAATATTATCTTATAATAAGGATATATTAACTATATTACTTAAGTCCCTATAGAAAGGCTTAAGGCTTATAATATTAAAAATATTATATAAGTATATCCTAGCTAGTAACTATAATTAATATACTAAACTATAACTCCTAACCTTCTTTTTAATCTTATAAGGGCTTAGGTACTTTACTAAGAGCTTCTTACTAGGGTATTATAAATTAATATTCTTTATTAATAGTAAAATATAGTTACCTATATTAAATCTTATTAGCTTTCTCTTTAAATTATAATATTTCTTATACTAAGCTTATATATTACTTAGGAGCTACTTAATTATAGTATGCTTATCTCTTAGCTCCTAGACTCTAGTCTTAGCTTAATTATTTATTAGAGGAATTTATATAATTACTTAATATAGCCCCCTTAGGTTATACCCTTATAGTGCCTTAGTAAGTATATAGCTATATACTATATACTTACTTATAATATAAGTAAATTATACTATTAGTAAATTATTAGCCTAATCTATTTGCTTTATATAAGCAAAAGCCCTTAAATAATGCTTTAAAACTTAATTTAAATATTTTATCTATTTATCTAGTTATAAGTAAAATATAGTGCTTAGTTACTACTTTATTATAATAAGGTAGTAAAATATTCTCTAAAACCTACTAGTAAATATTAACCCTTAGTTTATAATAATACCTTCTAGGGTACTATAGTCTTTAAATATATATTCTAAAAACACTATTACTAGCCTATTACTAGTTAGTTATATAAATATAGGGATATAAATACTATACTTTATAAAATAATTAATAATAACTAGGATTATATTATAAGTCTAATTTCTATTCTTTACTAGTAGTAATCCTATTATAAAGTCTATTAAGAGTTCCTAAAATAAGTAATTAGGTATTAGTAAAGCTACTAACTTACTATAGGGTCTATATAACCTAGGCTTTAAAACTTAATAATTTATATAAGTACTTATATATAACTTAGTGTCTTTTTTTATTATTAGCTAATAGTATTAGTTTATAATTTAGTAAAGTGTCTTACTAACTCCCTAATATCTAGTAGTAAGGTTATTATAGGTTAGTAGTAAAATCTCTTTTCTTATTCCTATAGGAATAAAAACTTAGTCTTTAAATATTAATAGCTTAGAGGGCCTAATAGACTATATTTCTAATATTCTAAAGTTACTACTTTCTAATAGTAACTTTTACTATATAATAAAGGTATCCCTTTATTATACTTTAAATAATAAAACTTAAATTAGAGAATCTAAGCCTTCTTTAAATATAGTAAAGTTTAACTTTACTAAAGTTCTCCTAACTATTAAAATCCTAGCTATAATATCTTTATAAGGGATTAGCTTATTTTATACGCCTAGACTTATAGGTAAAATATAATTAAATAATAAGCCTTATTAAGTGTTAGTAGTTTTACTATAACTATCTTACTACTTATTATTTACTATTCTTACTATAATTTCTCCTATAAGGAATCCTAGACTTATAGGGTTTAGTTAGCTATATAATAATTCTAAACGCTAGGTATTAGTAGTTTTACTATAATATTCTTACTATAAACTATCTAAAATCCCTACTATAATCCCTCCTATAAGGGATCCTAGACTTATAGGCTCTTTTAGAATATATTTAAGTTATTTTTTCTTAAAACACTAGATATTAGTAGTTTTATTATAGCGCCTCTATAACTTAATATTTAACTTACTAGATAATAAATAAATAGACCTTATAGTATTAGTAATTCCACTGCTATATCCTTGCTACTCTGCCTCTATAAACTTTAATAGAAATATTAGTAATTATAAGAATACTACCTTTGCTTTTTTCTCTCTATTAATATAATCTAACCTTCTTAATAGTGCGTTAGCTAGGTTTAATTTCCCTACCCTATATATAATTATAAAATTAAATAGATAGAGCTTATCTAATACTATAACTTACTTACTACTTAGCTTTAGCTTTATAGCTAGGTACTTATAGTTAAGATAATTAGTTACTATAGTAATTAGATACATTAAATAAGCTAGATAGTGTCTCTAGGCCTAAAAAGCTTCTTAGATTACTAGAAGCTCTATATCTAGTATTATATAATAAAGTTCTATATTATTTAACTTCCTTAATATATACACTACTAGGTGCTAGTAACCTAGCACTAATATTATAAGGACTACTCTAATAGCATATTCTAATATATTAGTCTTTACCCTTAAAGGTACTAGTAAATTAAACTAAACTAAAATTAGCACTTCTTAAAACCACTACTAGAGTTCCCTAAATACTACTAACTTATAGGGCTCTAGCTTAAAGGTTACTAGCTAATCTCCCTAAGTTAATTAGTTAGTAAAATTATAATTTTACTATAGCTTTTAATAAAGTATTAGTAAAATCTAGTAAAACTAAGAAATAACTAGATATTAAGCACACTAAAAGGTACTAGCTAGGTTATAATAGCCTTAACATAAGAAGGCTTTATTAAGATACCTTCTATAATTATAAATCCTAAGAACTTAACCTTAGTATATAAAAATTTACACTTTATAAGGTTAATAAAAAGGCTAGCTTTATAAAGCTTATAAAGGACCTATTTAATATAACCCTTATACGCTTCTATGTTACTACTATAAATTGGAATATTATCTAGGTAAACAATATAAATTAAATTAATAAGGCCCTTAAGGGCGCTATTAATATATTCTTAGAAGGTTATAGGCATATTTATAAGCCTAAATGGCATTATAAGATACTTAAAGTAACTATATTTACACTAAAAGGCTATCTTTTACTTATCTCCCTTATAGATATATAGCTAGTAGTATATATCTTTAAGATCTAATTTAGTATAGACCTTTGCCCCCTTTAATTAATTTAAGATCTTAGTAATTAGAGGCAATAGTGCCTTATCTTTTATTATAATTTGATTTAAGCCTTAATTTACCTCCTTTCTTTAAAATAAATAAAATTAGGGCCTTAGCTAGGCTAATTAATCTTTAGATCTATCCTTTACGCTATACACTAGCTAGGTACTCTCTAAGTACCTCTAGCTCTTTTTTAGCTAAACTATATATTAGCCCCTAAGAGGGTGTTTTCCTTCTTCTAACTTAATTATATATATATAACTACCTAACTTAGGAAGCATGCCTATAAGCTTATTAGAAAACATATCTTTAAACTTTATATATACCTCTAGTAACTTAGGCTTATAGTTTTCTTCTAGGTTAAGTATTACTACCTTACTATTAGGGTCTATTAAGGTAATAAAACTCTTCTTACCTATTACATAGGTATCTTATACCTTAATTATAGTTAGGCTATTATAAGTTAAGGCATTGCTTACTATAGGGCTAATATTCTTATCTTTTTTATCCTTATTTAGTAAGTCTATAAACTTAATTAATAATAAATAAAGTAAAACCGCTATAAATAAGCGTTTTACTTCTCTTCTTACTTACTATATTCCTAATGTAAAGTTAAGGCAATCTTTTATAATAGGGTATCTTTATAGTCCCTTTTTCTAGGATATAACTATAGGTTTATATATTCTAGCCTAGTCTATTCCTAGGATAAGGTTCTTAGGGGTATCTATAATGTAATAGTAAACTTAGCATATTTTTACATAGCCTATACTATCTTTTACTAAGATAACCTAATTTAAGATTCCTTAATATAGAATAAGGGTCTTAGCTACACTTTTAAGTAGCGTATTATCTTTCTATATATTAGCCTAATTTACCTTTAATAATAATTTTAGGTGAATAATTAATTCTATTATACCTATATTAAGTAGCGTGGACACTACTACTTATTTATAATCTTACTATAATAATGTCTAAACTTTTATTCTTATATCCTTAGATAATTTATTAGTAAGGGCATTATCCTAGGCTTAAGCAAAGCTAATTAGTGTCTTATTTATATCTTACCTTACTACTTAGTTACTATTATTCCTATATAATAGTATTATATAGCTTATGCTCTTATAAATAGAATAATCTAGTTCTTTATATCTTAGTGTAATATAACTAGGTTATTTATATTTAAAGTATACTATAGGGGATTTTATAGCTCCCTTACTACTTTATTATAGTATATTTACTATAGGTAAATTTAAGCATTGCCTTTTCTATCTATAGTCTTATTTATAATTATTACTTTAGTTACTATTCTAACCTATTTTTATTATAACCTTTGCTTTCTTTCCTTAACTAGCTAAATAAGTCTATATTACTAGGAACTCCTAGCTAAGTATTTGCTTCTTTATAGTATTATTTAAACTATTAATAAATATATAAATATAAAGTCTTATAGGGATTACTTTAGGGAGTTTAGCCTTAGCTTTTATCTATATTTTTATAAATCCCTAAAATAACTAATAGTTTTCTTTTCTAAGGGTTAGTAGTATCCTTATAGCTTCTAAGTACTATATGTTCTTATTTATTATTTTAGTTTTTAGCTAATTTATAAACCTAGCCTAGGTGTAGTCCTAGTAATTTATATAACTATTTATAGCTATATAACATATCTATTATTACTTTATATTCTCTGCTAGGTAGCTACTAGTATAGGCTACTTAAGTAGTATTATTAATAAATATCTTATAGTCTAGGGTAAAAGCTATATTAAGGTTTACTAAGAAATATTAAAGACTTTTATATAAATCTCCTTTATATACTAGAGTCTTTAGTTATATTTTTATAAGACTATAGTAATATAGGGTTATAGTAGGTTTAAAGCTTCTTAGTAAGTTTAAAGGTAGTATAATTATAGGTCCTTTAGTAGGGTTAGTAAGTCTAGTGCTAGTACTTACTAATAAGGTGCTTACCTTAATTATATACTACTATTCCTATAGCTATAGAATTTTCTATCTCTTTTAAGCTCTTTATAGCTTATTCTTAGCTTACTTAAGGATTTAGTTTAGCTTTTCTTTACTATACTTAATTTCTTTATAATTATTATATTAATCTATAGTAAGCTCCTTATTATTATTTTAATCTTTAGGAGTGCTATTTTTATTATTCCTATCTAGGCTATTAGACCCTAGGATTACACTATCTTAGTATCCTATATTATTACCTAAGTATAGTGCACTAGCTATATAGTTACTATATATAATAAATTATATAGCTATCCTATTTAATTCTAATATTATAATCTATAACTAATAGTCTATTTACCCTAAAGGGTTTAAGAGTTTAATTTATTATAACTAAAGGTATAGGAAGAGATAAATAAAGTAATAATAGGAGAATAAGGTTACTACTATTAAGGTAATAGCTAGGGGTAGGTATATAAAGGTTTTAAACTCTAACCTCTCCCCTAAATAGGAGAGGTCCTTATTATATACCTTCTCCTTACGCCCACGTAACTATCTAGCTACTAGGTCCTAGCGTATAAGTTATCTAGGGATTCGCCTCGCTTAGAGAGGCGGCCCTCTCATGATGTCCCTCATGCCTTTGTGCTCCTAATAGGAAGGCCCTAATTAGTTACTAATAGAAATATAAGGTATTAATATTTACTTACTATACTTAGAAAATTATAGTAATAACTAGAGCACCCTAATCTATACTTTTAATATAAAGAAGCCTTAAGATAGAAGTGTATTTATAAGGGACTATAACTAAAAACACCTCCTATAGGATAGATATAGGAGAATAAGTAATAGTATAGATAAGCTACTAGAGATAGTAAGCTAGTAAGGACTTAAAATTATAATACTAAAGGGGGAACTAATAAGGTAGAAATATAATAATACTAATAGCACTATTAACCTTACTTAGGTAATATTAGATATCTAAGTATACTATAAGGGGTTAGTAAATATAACTAGCTCTAATTATATGCTATAGCTAATTAGTATCCTTAATAAACACTAAGGTTAAACCTTACTAGTACTAAAATATATATAGAAGACTATAGATAAAGATATTATTAAAGTAAAGGTAGTAGTATACCTCTAACTAGAACTTACACTAGATCCTAAGGACTACTAAGGGATTAATAACTATACTATATAACTTATTATAACCTTATAATAAATAGTAAAGGCAGTGGCCTTATAGAAGCTAAGAGGGTTACCTAGCCTAGAAGTATAGTAATTAAGAAGAGCTAAAGAAGTACTTATAAAAGCTAGAAAAGTAAAAAAGATATAGAGAAACTAAAGAATAGAGTATAACTAGAATATATTTACTAAGGTAAAGAAGGATTAAGCATATACTATTAGAGAGAAAAGAAATAATATATAAAGAGAGGCACTAAGAGAGGCTATAATAAAGAAAGGAGAGGTATAAAAGCTAGAGAAATAGGCTAGACTTTAAAGCTAAGCCTCCCTAGAACTTCCCTATCTCTTAAATCTAGAGAGAAGTAAGAATAATCTAAATCCTATAATAATATATAAGGAAAAAGCTAAAATCCTAGCCTAAAGATTCTTCCCTAAACCTATAATAGACCTCTCTTATATCCTTAACCTATTATTCCCTAAGCTTAATAATGCCCTATTCCTAGACTATTAGTAATTTTTATATAAGGATATTAAAGATATCCTATTAGATATATATAATTAGAAAGCCCTTAGTAAAGATAAAATCCCTATAGGCCTTATAAAAGCCTATAGTAATATAGTAGCTAATATAATTACTAGACTACTTAATATATCCCTTAAATCTAGCTATTTCCTAGCTTAGTTTAAAACCACTAGGGTAGTAGTTATTAGAAAGCCTAGAAAGACTATAAAGAAAATAAGGTAAGTAAATATATAAAGACTTATCTCCTTACTTAATATAGTAAGTAAGGTAATAGAAGTAGTAATAGTAAGATAGCTTATAGCCTTTACTAAGAAGATAAAACTCCTACTAGTACTATAGATAAGTAATAGAATAAATAAATTAATAGAAACTATAATAAAAGCCCTTATTATCTATATAAGAGAGGCCTAGAGTAAAGGTAGTATTATATTATTAGTATAAATAGATATATTATTAGCCTTTAATAGAGTTCGTTACCTATATCTTATTATATTACTAATTAAGATAAGTCTCCCTAAGTAGCTAGTTATAGTAATCTATAGCTTCCTTAAGGATAGAATAAGCTAGCTTAGCTTTAATAGTAAAATCTTAAGATAGTTTAAAATTAAGATAGGTATACTATAAGATTTACTATTATTACCTATGCTTTTTCTCCTATACTTTATAAAACTATATAAGTAACTCTAAACTATTATAAGTATAGTAGTAATTAAATATATAAATAATATAAATATAGCTATATTTAGAAAGAATATATAATAAACCTATAGAAGACTTAAGGCTATATAAAAGATCTATAAGGAGTAGGCTAAGAAAGCTAGGGTAAAATTTAACCCTATAAAGATAAAACTAATATATTTTATAAAATTATATAACCCCTTATAAACTAGAGTCTAGCTTAGTACTAAAGAGATATTACCTATAGAATCCTATAGATTCTTAGAGATCTAGGTAAATAAAAAGCTTAACTAAAGTATTTTGTCAAGCGGAAAACAACACCCCAAAAGACACAATGCTAGCCCACACACGTAGGTAGCTTTGACGTCTGCGCACGTCAAAGGGGTCAAGAAGCTTAACTATAGCAACCTATTATAAGGCTAGATTATCTCTATAAGATAGAGATAATCTAGATTAAATAGTCTAACGGATTGGAAGTAACCTAACGGTTAAATTAGTGCGGGTGATAATAATCTTGTTAATTTATCTTATCTTAAAACACAATAATAAGCCATAGTAAAGCTAGGCATAAAAACTCCATATCTAACGTGCGTAATAAGCTCTAGAAGCCTAGTTAGAAGTGATCCCTTTATAGACCATTTAATCCCTAGCTTATATAACTAATGTTATTATCCCTTAGTGTAATAATTATCCCTGTGACCCCTGATGCTATTATTGCGAACGCGTGTGTTTCTAGGCGCGCGATTCAGGCCACACAGTATATATAAAAATATCTTCAAAGAGAAAATAGCCTAGTAATACCTTATACTTACTATACTAGTAGTATTAGCATAGGAATACTAGTTTAGAGATATAAGACTCCTTTATATATAGGTAGTCTAAACTATTCTTACCTATAGAGTAAGTATATATTATATGCTAATAAAACCTAGGGAAAAACCTAGAGAAATAACTAAGAGCTTTATAACTAAATAATTAGCTTACCTATAGCTTATAGCTAGGGTATTTAAGGCTATCCCTATAGTCTAACTAAAAGCTAAAATAGTAATCTTACCCCTAGATCTTTTCCTTAATTACTTATAAGAGAGGTTTAAGAAAAGGATTAAGAATAAGGGAATAGACTACTTACTCTAAGATACTTTTACACTAATAGTAGTAATACTATAAAGAAGGAGAACTTACTAAAGAGATAATCCTAATATAGATAAAGATATAGCTAGAATAAATAAGTAAGATAAAAAATAGAAAGTATAGTATAATAAAGACTACCTAAACTATACCTAGCCTATAAGAGAGGCTATAGAGGACTAACTACCTAGTTATAACCTAAGGATAATTTAGATATTATATAAGGGATTAAGTAAATATAAGTCCTCTACCCTTATCTAGCTATATATAAGGAAAATAAGGCTAAATAAGTTCCTATTCTATAGAGGTATACTTAGGGTAGTATCCCCCTATATAGCTATAGATAAGTAAAGGAAGACTAATTCTATATTATACTAAATTACCTTAAGTATAACTATATATAGCTATAGGGATAATAGCTAGTAAATAGAAGAGAAATAAGGCTAGCCCTAAATAATCCTAAATTAGTAAGGACTATAATAAAGTAGTTTTTAAGTACTAGGAGACTAGCATACTATACTCTAGTATATAATCTAGTATTATAGCTAAAAATAGGTAGTATAGGCCTAGGACTACCCTAGTATAAAGGTATAGGAAGAGAAAATAAACCTATAAATAAGAGTTAATTAATAGAAAGGATCCTATAAGAATAGAGCTAGACTAGAAGTAAGCTATACTATGTAGATATAGAAGGAATAATCTAATATAACTAGAATAAACTTATTAGATTTATTAGATTTACTATAAATACTAGGTATTTACCTAGTTTAGTCTAGCATTACCTTACCTATAAACTATATATATTAATAATAAAGAAAAAGATTACTTCTCCTTAGGAATAGGCATAGTACTTGCCTTAGTGGTAGCTTACTTCCTTACTATAATTATCTAAAGAATTAGATAGTTATTTTTTACTAACTAGGTATTTATGCGCTTAAGCTAAAAGATTATCTTATTATACTAGGTATAAGTTAGGCTAGATAAGGCATAGTCTAGGCCTATAGCTACTGCTAACCTTTTAACCCCTAATTACTAGCATAGAGTTTTTTTATATAAGGAAGATAATCCTTAGGAACCTAGACTTATTAGACCTAGACTAGGACTAGAAATAGACTAGAAGTAAGGGACTTACTTTATTACTAGCTATAATTATAGCCTAGGTTTCTATTAATTACTAGTATTTAGCGTAATAACTAGTAGTATTAACCTATAAGCAGTTAGATGTAAAATAGGCCTAGAATAGCAAAGGACTTACCTTACTATAATTACTATTATAGACCTAATAATTAAAATAAGCTCTTATTACTAGTCCTAATCTATCCTTATTAGCTTTAGTATAGGCTTACTATAGAGTTAAATCTGCCCTTACTAATAATATTATAGCACTAATAGTGTGGCTTCCTTCGGAGAAGCTTCGGTTCAATCGTGGCTAAAGGCCGGGACAAGAGTGGGGCTACCAAATGATGCACGCGATGCGATTGGTCGCATCGCGTATAGCCCCTACACTGTCCGCACTGCCCTACTACTACAGGCCCACTTTTCCCCTTTTTCCCACTTTGCTACCTAGCTAGATTCCTTGTCTTCTCTCTCTTCTATCTATTATTAATTAATCTATTATAATATTGTTAACTTTAACATTATTGCACTAGTGCATTACCTTTAGTGAAACTAACACTAATTAGTGGTTAACTTATAACTATAGATAAGCTAGGATTATAAAAGAAGAGATATTCCTATAGATACTATAGCTACTTACCTCTTGAGTTCCTAAACCATTTAGGTAGAGAGGCATGACTATAGATTATGCTAAAGGAAGAGACTAGATCTATAGACTTGTTAGGCTTCTAAGGGATTAATTCATTAACCCTTAGGCCTATGGGATATTGTTATTATAGGATTATTCTTATTATCTATTATAGAATTATAAGTAATTCCCCCTTAGTAATATAATTTAATATTATATTATACTAATTAAATAAAGGGATAAAGGAAAGTAACTATAGAGGCTATAAATAGCCTTATACAAGGGAAGGTAAAAAGGGAATACCTATTAATTATAGGCTTCTAAGGAATATAATCTAATATTATATTATAAGAGAAGAGAGAGAAAAAGGCCTTAGAAATAAATTATACTAATAGGGGCCTTTTTTAAAGAAAAATAGGATTTAATATTATATTATAGTAATTAGAGAAGAGTAATAGAGAGGACTAGAGAAGCTAGTTATTAAAGGCTAGCGGTAGGTAAGGAGAGGGGAGAATAAGGCTTATACCTATTATTTTTCTTTATTAATTCCTTTCTTTATATTATATATTTATTTAATCCTTATATCTTCTTTTCTTAGATTAATATTATATATTAATAATTATATTAAAAAGAAAGAGATTCTAATATTAGAATAAGTATAATATTAATTATAGTATATAGCTATAATTACCTAGCAAAAGGTTAGGCCACGCGCGCGCAAGGGCCTTACTTATAGCCCATAAGCTTACCCTTTAATAGGGCAAGGACCTATAAGTTAGGTAACCCATAAACGCTATGCGTTTGTGGCCACTTCTTATAATTAGAAAAAGCCTCTCTTTTCTTCCTCTCTTTAACACACAGATACTAAGCCTATAATAGAAGAATTAGACCTATTCCTTAGGCTATCCATTTGATCCTACTAGTAGGAATCCTGTGAATCTAACACTTAATTTAACTAATAGCTTATTACCTTAAAGAAAAAAAGATTAATTTATTAAGGCTTTTAGCTTATAAGTAAATAATAAAGTAAAGGTTAAATTAAAGAATTATAGCTATTAAACTACTAGTTAGGGATTAGTACTTAAAAGGTTTAATCTCTAGCCTTTCCCTTTCTAAGTAAGAAGGCCTCTCTTAAATACCTTATAGTCTATATATAACTAGCTCGTAGCTAGCTCATAGTGCTCTGCCCCGCTAGGCGCTACTATACAATGTGATGCTATCGCCTTTCCGCTCCTAACATTATGCTTATACTTAATATTATTATTATTAGGTAACTTCTTTCTCTTGCTAGATTAAATTAGCGCTAGCTATATAAGCTATAATATGAGATTTTAGTATTATTAATAGTGCATATACCTAAATATACGTGAAATTAAAGAGGTACCTTTATGCGAAAAAAACACGTGCAGAGGTACCTTATCTGTTTTGTTACTACTATGCATTCGAAAATCCGTTGCTGCGCGTTTACGTACTCGTCATTCAGTGTCTCCTCAGGCCAGACCTACGTCTCCATTCTCTCCGTCCAGCTTTGGCAGTTTTAGATGTAATTGGCAAACAACGCACCTTTCCGACGGGCTGCTGGCAAAATAAGAGACACTGGGCGTAGTTTCGAATTTCACATGCAAGTGCTTTAAGCGAATATCGTAAAACTTATGCCATCACTTTTCATGGTCAATACCAGGCAGTAAAGACCGTCCACGCCTTTAGTACAGTAGCTATTAGAAGCATTTGGTGTAAAGACATGAAAATAAACAGAATGCCTCACTCATCTCCCCAGTGATGTGTTCAGGGAAAGGCTGCCTGCCTGCCAGTTATTCCTGGGTCCCAATGAGCCTTCGAAATTCAACCATGCATTCCACAGACCTCGGAACCGCATCATGGGTGCTACACTGCCACATCAACTCAGGCAGGCATGAAGGAGAGGGGACAGCCTCGTAGCGGAGACACAAGGCTGCAACCAGCAACTTGATCTCCATGGTCGCAATCGCTATGCCCAAGCAGATTCGGCCGCCATAGCCAAAGGGCATAAGCTGAGCTTCGCGCGCTTTCAGTTCCGCACCATGGGCGTTGTCATCGAGCCATCTTCGGGGATCAAACTTGTCAGGGTCTGGGAATATAGTCTCGTCTCTATGCAGCGCCAAGATGGAGCTGGTGACTATAGTGCTGGCTGGGAGGTGCACGTTTGAGAGAGTACATCCTCCTTGGGGAACGATACGCTCGGCTCGTCCGCTCGAAGCTGGGTATAAGCGGTATACCTCCCGCAGGCAAGCCTCCAAAACCGGAGCGCGGTTGTTCACGTCCGCAAACGAAGTAGATCCATCTGACTGTATCGGGAGAGCACTCAGCTCGTCGCGTACTCTGGACTGCCACATGGGATGCTCGCTCAGAAGCCAGATGAGGTACGTGGCCGTCACCGCAACAGTAGCCCGTGCGGCATTGATATTGTCGAGAAGCTCCGCGGCAATGAAGTCGTTGTCCAAAGACGGGCTGCTATTGGCCATTTTGCCCTGTGAGAGGTGACGGAGGAGTGAGCGAGAGGTGAAGAGCATTGAATCATTCGCCGCCATCGACGTGCGTTCTCGACACCAGTCCGCGAGGTCTTCCTCCGCTCGTAGATAGCTCAAGGAAGTGCTCAATCTGATCAGAAATGACGATACCCAGGAAAAAGTGCGCGGAAAACGCACACGGAATGGACCGCTGAACTGGAAGTACTTGAGTTTCTCAATAATGGTGCGTTCCTGGCACGGCCCGTCTGTGCAGTGCGAGCTGTGACTCGGGCCGTAGACGAAGTATGTGATAACGTCAAAGGCGTACCAGTCCGTCAGAGTGTACACGTCGGCCTCTTTCACTTGCTCGATCAACTTCAAGACAGCTTGGCAGCGGTTTTGAACATGTTGCTCAAGCTCCGGGAGCTTGTAGATTGTTGTGGCCTGGTAAAAGGCCGAAATCAACTTGCGCTTCTCGCGATGCTCGTTGTAGGACTTGGTCGCGAATACTGAGCGCTGATTGTAGCCCGTGAAGTTATCGAAGTAGTCGCTCTTGGACCACCCGCGAGCAGCCGTGTAAACCTCGCGGACGGCTTCCACCGTAGCGACCGAGATTTCATTGGGCGAGATACAGACTACAGGGCCATAGAGCTGGTGCCATTTGAGAATCTCGGTGTTGCGACAGTATTTAAGATCATAGTAGACCAAGTGAAGACTGGTGATCTTATTGATCCAGGGACCCGGTACATGTCGCAAGTGTCCTGACAAGAGAGGATAGAATATGGTTCGGTAGACTAGTAAACAAAGGGAAATAAAAACCAAGTAGAGAACACTTGTTTGAACAAGGAGATAGTCCGTAATGAAAGATTTAATTGTCATCATGATTTCAAATACACCATCGAGGTGCATCGTTTTCTGTCTTCTCCTTAAGTTTTCACTCTAAAGTTGTCTACAAGTTTCAGGGTATGGAACACCAATATTTAACAAATCCCATCCACTCCTTTCAGAGGATCACTTGGGAACCAGCCAACCCGCTCTATATTCTCCCAGATATGCAAAACGGCAGAAAGACACAATGTCCATGACACCACTTGAGCAAAATGTGCCAGGAATTGAGCGCCAAGTGGAGTTTACAGTCTTCATCCCGTTGCCAAGATATTCTTTCACCGACGAAGCATCACTATTCAAGGTAGGTAGTCGTATGCAGATTCGCGAACATAATGCTACATATGTATGCACACAGCACACAGCACACAGCGCTGCATGCAGGGGTGGTTCAGCGAGGTTGTGTCGAAGATCATTTCTACATGTTAATCAATATTCACAGTAATCTTATTGATTACTATGGAGTACTTAAACGAGCGGTAGTAAAAATCAAATGCGCAGGGATCCCCACAGCCTATAATGTAAGGAAAGGTACCTCCTCTGTTTTACGTATTAATCTAAATAACTATAATACTATAAACGCGTTTTTTAGCCTCTTTGAATCCCTCTATTATGGCTGCTACGGTCCTAGTGGCGCGGGAAAGCAGCAGTCTGGCTAGTCTATGTAAAGTAACTATTCTAATAAAAGCTAGGGGACTTAGTCTAGCACTATAATTACGTGTAAAGAGAGGTAACCGCGCGTTTAGGTACTTCTAAATAACGACACGTCGTACTGCAAACCAACCAACTACTCCGTGAGTCGCTTAGTTATGATTAGCGAAAAATCTAAAACTTGCATACCCTCTAACGGGATCTGGCCATACAGCCTCGGCGGATTCTTGCACCAAAACGGCAATAATTAGCAGCGCCGTCACCCCAATAGTTACAGTAACATACGGAGTACGGAGTACATACACTAAACTAGGTACAAGTTAGCTATGGATCTAGGTGGAGAGATTACCTTATACTATATTACATAATCTGTATGTAGAGCGCGCTCTTTTTTAGTGCGCCACACAATTGGCTTCCCTCTTTAAGCCATCCGAATAGCCCCTGCTAACTTATTGGTACATATATCGTGAACAAGGGGTCTTGGAGGTGTGGTAATTACCTAGATCAAGCACCCGCTTGTGCATAACCAGCACCCCCACAGGTGGCTGGTGGCAAATGGCATCTAATCCCAGGCTTATAGCTAATTTTTATTAATTAATAAGCCCGTAAATTAATGAGCCTTTTAATTAACAAGCCCGTCAATGGACAAGCCCGTTAGGAAGCCCTTTAGGACCCTAGCGTTCATTAGGGAGCCTGTTAGGCGTTAGAAAGCTAATATAATAATTTAGCGATAATTTAGCGATTTAGATAGTAGTTAGCCCCGCGGATACCGAAGCTTTCCCTACGCCTATAATGCCAATAAATTTAGGCAGCCATAAGGATCTTGTATTAGTGTTAGGGAGAGCTCCTTGAAGCCTAGGATGTATGAGGGCGGCGTGCATTGACTAGGATAAAACCTTCTGTGAGACAAAGGTGGATACAATGTATCAGAAGTACCTCCGTAGACTAGTCATTACCATAGCGCACTGTGTACCTTTCAGGTACAAAAGTCGGGTGCCGTCTGCACCTCTGATTGATCAAATCGAACGTTTCTTATCATCTATACCGACCCCTACCTGACAATTAGTTATCGCAGCTACCTTGGCCACCTTTAGGGGTGCTGGTTACGCACAAGCGGGTGCTTGATAAACACTCCCATTGCTATATTACACTTTCTACTCCGTACACTATAACGCGCTAGTGGGTCCAAAAACAACAAATTTAACGAGACTACGCCGATGTTTACGAGGCGCCGACTTGGATGACACCCTTAGTCGGACTTCAATGCATTAACATACTCGTGGATTATACTCCGTAGTACGTAGTCCAAGTTTCTCTTTCCTCACTCTCACCGCTATGGTGTGGTTGCAGATGCGACATAACGAATATTCCTCTCCTATACCTGCACTGACTAGGCCACGAGCTATTTTTTGGACAATCGAGATGATGGCGCCACCAATACACCGATGGCGTGAAGTAAGAAAATGGCCTTCCAAGTCGATCGTCCGGCAGGAGCGGCAAGGGAAAATACTAATCTTGGGGGCGGATAGTTGGTAATTTGTTCCCTGCGGAGAGAGTCAGGGCGGCTAATGGTGTCAGGAAGTCAATGACTACGAAGGAATCTGCTCAAGGACCGATCAGGCTGAAGAATGAGATGGGGAAAAAGTCAAAACTTAAAATTCTGGATTGATGCCATAGGCTTAATCTAACTGGACTAAGTGGAACATCTCAAGGTTGAAAGATGCTTGCCAAATCCCAGAACTGACTACTCATGAACGACAGACAACAGCATAGATATTGCAGACTTGAACACTTCCCTACTTGACTCGCTCTCGGAAATTTGCTTGCCAGTTCGTGGGAAGCTTGCTGAGACTCACGGCTTCAGGGTCCACAAAATGAACATCAAACCGTCGGAACACCTATTGCTTAGAGTTAGAGTCGACGAGTTGCGTTGTTCATTAAAGCAAAGGCGTTTACCTCTGCAACACACTTCCACATCTCCATAAGCGCTACATGTCTCCCAAGGCATCTTCTTGCTCCGTGCCCAAAAACAAAATCGAGAGCCTCCATCCGCTTGAACTGCTTTGGCGACGCTTCCGTCCAGCGGGTGGGACGGTACTCATAAGCATCCTCACCGTATAAAGCCTTGTCACGACCAATAATCCATGCGCTAGTCGAGACGGAGATGCCAGGAGGTATATATATCCCGCGGAGCTCCAGTCCAGTCCCCGCGGGAGACTTTCGAGCAATCTGTGTGATGGAGCAGCTGTAACGTAGAGACTCCCGAATGCAGGCGCCGAGGTATGGCAGCCGACACGCTTGATCATAACTGACAATAGAATCCCGCGAGGGAATAGCTCCCGTCGTTTTGGCATTGTCAAGTTCCTCTTGGAGACTTTTTGGACATCAGGATGACGCGAAATGTTCCAAACGGCAAGAGCAAGGTTGAGGGAGGCATTTTCAGAACCGGCTTGCCTGTGTGCAAGGTTCGTCCTTCATGTCAGCTATAGAGCCATATTATGCGCGACTGATGAAGGGGAAACTGACAAAGCCAAGAGAATCTCTGCTTTAACGTCTTTCATTGACATGATCGATCGATCTTCATTGCGTGCCCGTAGAAACTTGGATAAGAAGGTATTATCAGGCAAATCGACCTTGGGATTACGACCTTCCAGCATTTCGCCCATAATAGCATCTCTTTCTCCCATCACGGCACCTATGCCTTTAGTATCTGTAGGACTAGGTTGGAGTAAGTACTTGCCAATGCTTGTGTCACGCACGAGCCAAGAAAAATTGTCAAGTTCTCCTAGGAATTCACCAAGCCATATTGTATCTGTGAACTTCTGGATGAGGCCGCGGACGTCCTTCTCCTGCTCAATGAAGCCAAATGCTGTCCCAAAACATAGCATACTAACGACGTCGAAGTTGAACCAGCTGCCAAGGATAGATAAGTATTGCACCTAATTTGAGAACATGGGCTGGTAAACTCACTGGAGATGGAACACGGCATCGATACTCTCTGCTCTAGCCGAAACGTTTGCAAAGAATCGCAGCAGTTGGGTCAATAGATGTCCAATCTGCGGCTCGAACGTCCGCATGTTCTTCAAGGAATACTAATGATTTTCACCCCGTTTTTAGAAAAAAGGTATAGTAATCGGGACGAAAACCGAAACCGCTTTGAGACACATACTGCGTGGGCAATTCTTCGCTTGGCTGTCCTATGGTCTGCATGCGAATGCAAGTTGAAGACGCTCACATTCCCAAAATTCGGGGCCGTGAAGTCTGTCTTGTCTGCCTTCATATTATAGATGGTTGGAAGAAGAGAAGCATCGTTGATGATGACTTTGCTTGGACTATAGCGCACGACAGGACCTAAAATACAAATAATTACCAGGTAGGCATCAGAGCAGGAACATCCGCGCGCAGACTCTACTCTGCATGCACTGATGAGGAGAAATGCTTACCATATTTCTGATGAAGCTGCACTTGAAGTAGATGCTCATCTGAAATTATGAACCATATGATGCGGTAAAAGTTGGATATGCGGCCCAAGAATGGACCGGGAACATGGGAAAGAGGATGGAACCAGAGCCTGTAGACAACGATCCAAGCTCTCCATAAAATGAAAGCAGCGAGGCCATACTTCACGTAAGCTAAGGAAGACATGTTGATTCACGTATTATTGGTGTCCTAGAGGAAATAGAAAGGGTATTCAACTTTGATTCAAGCACAAAAAGGTGAATGTAGAAGAGACAAAACAATGAAGATGCCTTGCTTTGTGGTTCAATTCGCCAAGATATAATGAACTTCAAAACTGGCTGGCATGGGTCGTGCAATTTCCTCTGCTTTTTCTGCGTCTGTCTGTCTTCCCTGTCCTGCATTTATGCAAGCCAGGTGGCGAGGTGAGGGGGCATGGCACACAATGAGTTTCACCGTTCCTGCAAGAATGGAACCATGTTATTATGTAGTGTTGCATGATCGGCTCCTCCCGCATCTCTCGATGGACCGAAATGGCCTGCTCTGCTTCCCGTCTACATACACACTCGGCTTGGGTGTGGGTCTAGTGAGGTTGTAACTTGAGGGTCGTAATAGTGCCCAACCAGCAACAGCTTCGGCATCCCAGATGTCATCAGCAATCACCAATACACAGAGGGTCTCTTCTTTGGTGTGATCCTCAGAAGCGACCAGTCCAATATCGATTCGGTCGAACCACTTCCCTGCATCAAGTCCGGCATCTGCGTGCTTTGGTGTTGCCGCGAAAGCGAAGCTGTTGTTGCGGGGACATACATAGTATGTATTGAGCGTCGATATGAGGCACTGTAAATGTCGAAAGCCTCACCCAGTTTCTCTTTTAGAGGTTAGTTGACTCATTCAAACGTCGCGTTCATAACCTTTGTTACTAGTTTTCCGGCGTCATCGTATTCGACATGTCACTTCATCGCATCTTTGAAGGCCAAGCGATTCGGCAACCTGACAAGGTCGCTATCGAGTACCAGGGAACGAACATCACGTATGGGGAGCTCGACGCCGCTGCAAATCAATTGGCCACCTATATCAAACATGTTGACGCATGTAAGTCTGGAGTGGCAGCCTTGAGTCTTGAGAAAGATCCCTTGACAGTGACCGCGGTGCTCGCCATACTCAAGGCGGGTTTGGCGTGGGTGCCGCTACCACTTGATGCTCCTCGGAGCCGCATCGAGAATATTCTGGCCATCTCGGACCCGGCCTTGGTACTTTGTTCGAAAGCGACAGAGCACGTCAGCCATGGGTTGTGCAAAACTGTCGTGCTTGATGAACCCGAAACCAAGGAGCGTATTCGACAACAATCCGCAGGGGGCATGTCAGCTAATCCCAATGACGTTGATCCGGCTGACTTGTGTCATATAATCTTCACCTCAGGCTCAACGGGTCAGCCGAAGGGGGTTATGTTAGAGCATCAAGCAGTTGTGCACAATGTGCAAGTGCTGGCAAACCGGTTTGGTCTCAATCAGTATACTAGGACGCTGCAGTTCGCCGCGTACACTTTTGATGTCTTTGGCCTTGACGTATTCATGACATTTTATGCTGGTGGTTGCTTGGTTATGGGAGTCATTGAAGACATCATGTCAGATCTGACAGGATTCATCAGCCGTTCTCATGTCAACTACGCCCAGCTCACGCCAACAATTATATCACTCATAGATCCGGCGCAGACATCTACGCTTCGTGTCCTTGCGAGCTCTGGTGAGCCTCTGACAGCCAAGATCCTGCATGATTGGGTTGATCGAGCCAGGTTGATCAATGCTTACGGGCCTACCGAGACCATTGTTTGCACCGTGCAAGATATGAATGGGACCCATTCTATCGAGCCAGAATTCATCGGCACTGCTATTCCCGGCCTTGACGTTGTGCTGATGCGTGAAGACGGTCCGGAAGATGTTCCACCTGGTTCGGTTGGTGAAATCTGCGTTGCTGGAGTTCAACTCTTCCGTGGCTACATAGGGGTCGATGACCGTCACCCCAAGCAAGTTTTCCACCGCGGATCCCAAATGTTTTACCGTACTGGCGACCTAGGTGTTCTCACTCATTTGGTCGACTCGGCTCCAACAATTCGCCTGCTGGGTCGGAGAGACGGGCAAGTCAAGGTTCATGGGGTACGAATTGATCTTGGTGAGGTTGAAGAGGTACTTCACAGACACTCGGGCACCCGAAAATGTACTACTGTAGTTCCCAAGGCTGGTCTATTCGTTGATAGACTTGCCGCTGTTGTATCCATTAGCGAGTCGGGACCGTGGCGTCTTGTCGGAACAACCATGCCCGGTACAAATGTTTTGCAGCCCACACAACCAGGGCAAAAAGCAGCATTAATCAGTCTGATCGATTGGGTGCGCTCACGTCTGCCCCCTCAAGCTGTTCCCAGTATCTGGTGGATTGTCGACGAGTTTCCACTGACTTCTAGCGGGAAATTGGATCGTATGTTAGTCCAAGGATGGCTTGAGAGTGTTTCGGAGCATGAATTCGCGGAATTCACACAATCCTGGGCCACGGAAGATGAAGGAAACTCCCGGCCCAATGGAAAAGAATTGTGCCTAGAGCGACAGTTGATCGAGATTGGTAGTAGAGCCTTGGGACTAAACTCTGCCTTTATAGATCCCAGGGTTTCGCTTCTGCAACTTGGCTTTGACTCCTTGGGTATTTTTCGCCTGGTGGATATGAGTCGCGGCCAAGGGCTCAACCTCAGTGTGCATCAAGTCCTACGAGAATGCTCAATACGGGAGCTCAGTTTATCCTTATGCAGAGCAGGAGATGACCTTGACTTTCTAGACGAAGTCGACATCAAGCCCTTTAGTCTAGTATCCCCCAGCAGCAGCGCATGGGACTTGAAGGCATTTGTCGCGGAGCAATGTCATGTCGACATGGATGACATCTTGGATATTTATCCTTGCACTCCTCTACAAGCTGGGATGATGGCCTTGGCTGCCCGCAGATTCGATGCTTATGTCTGCGACCTGGAGTACCTTATATCTGCAGAGGTCGACATAAATCGATTCTGGAGTGTGTGGGAGTCATTCCTATCGAGGACTCCTTTTTGCGCAACCGAATTGTGCATGACATTCGGGGCGTTGGGCTGCTCCAGACTACAGTTCGACATGTCGAGAAATCTCATTCTGACGAAACTTTCAAGATGCCAATGTCATTTGGGGATAACCTGTGTCGAGGCAGAATTGTTCGGGATGAGACCACCCAGACATGGAAATTCATCTTGAGGATACACCACGCTCTTATTGATGGTTGGACAAAGGATCTTATCGTCCTCGAACTTAGGAACATTTACAACCGAAGCACCATGAAGGATAGTGCCCCTCCCTCTCCCGGCTCCAACGCTTTTACGAAATATATCAGGTATCTCATAGAAGATATCAGTAGCCACGAAGCCCAGCATATATCCTTCTGGAGAAATCGACTGGAAAATTGCACAGTTACAGACTTTCCCCGGATGCCCAGCGAGTGGAAGGGAGATCTGATGGCGGAGCCCGATGTTCTCACATATACCATTACTGCGGGTGTGTCGGCCATTGCGCGACATAACCAGGTCAAAGCGACTACGGTAGTGCAGGCGGCCTGGGCTATTGTCTTGGGCAAACATAGCTGTACTGATGATGTGATTTTTGGGTCCACGCTGTCTGGCCGGGATGCTCCGCTGAAGGATATCAGTTCCATCATCGGCCCAACGTTGGTGACGGTGCCGTGTAGAGTCCGCTGGAACAACACGACGACTGTTGGCCAGCTATTAAGGCGTCTTTATGAAGAATCGATCGACCTGATACCACATCAGCATTATGGGCTGCAAAACATTGCAAATATAGGGCAGGATGCAAAGAATGCTCTTCTTTTCAGGTCCCTCTTGGTGGTTCAACCTGGAAGCGCTGCCATTCATCACCAGAAAGACTTCTTGCAGGAGGAAGAGCAGTCTGGTCCCGACATGCTTGGTACTTATCCAATTACCGTGGAGTTTATGTTATCGGACTCGTCAAGCACCAACAAGGTCAAGATTCACCACGACAAGAGCATCGTACCGACGAAAACGGCAACCTGGATGCTTCGTCATTTGGAGGCCGCTCTGAGTGCAATTGGCTCAGCCAATCTGGACACCCGGGTCAGCGACATTGAGGTTTTGAGCGAGGACGAGAGAATACAAGTCATGGCATTGCAGCGGACATGCCCGCCAAAGATCAACCGCTGTCTGCATGACCTTGTCCAAGAGACAGTGAGGAAGTATCCGGACCATGTCGCTGTTGTTCAATATTTGCCCGCCAAAAGCTTGACTTATGAGCAACTCGATCAGTCATCAACGAGCCTCGCCCAACACCTCCAGTGTAATTACCGCTTTGGTCCTGGAAGCATCGTGCCTTTGGCTCTCGAGAAGTCGGCTTTGGCAATTGTCGCCATGTTGGCCGTTCTCAAGACCGGGGCTGCGTATGTGGCCCTGGACACATGGCAGCCTGTACCACATCTCCAGCGCATAGTTGGCCCGTTGAAATCGAAGTATATGCTTTGCTCTACTCAGACCTACCAAAAATTCCATCATCTAGTGGAACATGGGTTGGAAATCGACGACCGTTGGCTGTCAGGGATACACCCTCGCGCCGTGACGCTTCCGAAGCAAAAGCATCACTGCTCTCCCGACGATACTGCCTTACTATTTTTCACTTCAGGGAGTACCGGCCAACCTAAATGCATCGCATCTAGGCACTCTGCAGTTAGCACCAGCATGTACCACAGTGCGCGATTCTTGCGCATTGAGCCAGGAGCTCGCGTCTTTCAATCCACGTCCTTTGCTTTTGACATGAGCCTCAAGGACATCTACTGTACCTTGCTGTCCGGGGCATGCATTTGCCTGCCGAGTGATACAGATCGCCTGAGCGCGGAGATTATGTACCAAATGAATGTTGGCGTCGCTTTTCTGACTCCCTCAGTCGCGAAAGTCATCGTCCCCGAGGACGTCCCGAGCCTTCGTATTCTGAACCTGGGCGGCGAGAGGCCCACTGAAAGTCTCATTCGCCAATGGGCCAAGCGTGTGAGATTGATCAACTCGTTTGGCCCTACAGAGACGGTTGCATGTCTTTGCTTTGCTGATGACATGGATGAAAACGCAGACCCAGCTGACATAGGTCAACCTACAACTGGGCAGGCATGGATGGTTCAGAGAGACTCCAAGGGCTCTCTGGTTTTGGCAGCGAGTGAATGTATCGGAGAGATTGCCATCTCCGGGGATACCGTGGCACAGGGGTATCTGAACGATGCGACAAAGACCGCTGAATGTTTTGTCAAGCAGCCGGCGTGGATGAAGCAGTCCAGCAGCGACAGTGAATCCTATTTATATCTGACAGGCGACTTGGGAGTCAAGGACCAGAACGGGAGGATGTCAATCCTGGGGAGAAAAGATGCCCAGGTTAAAATCAACGGGGTTCGCATAGAGTTGGGCGAGGCGGAATGCGCACTTCGACGTCTAGGTGGCATCTTCACGTCAGCCGTTGTCGACGCGATACGTCATCCGATTGAATCAAAGCCGGACGCATCGACAACTGTACTGGTCGCTTTTGTTTCAATTGAAACTTCAGATTCGAATGAAGGGGATTCTAATTTCATGTCGTCGGGGTCACTGCTGATACATCCTGATGCGGCCATCCTCAAGACGTTCAATGTAGAGTGTCGCTCAGCACAGAAAGAACTAGCACAACAGGTACCGCGACATCTCGTTCCTAGACTATTCATACCCATTAAAGCCGTTCCCTTGACTGTGTCTGGCAAGACGGACCGCAAGAGGCTCCGAGCTGCGCTTGAGGACGATCCACACCGAGACCTACGTGTGGCAATCAGATCTGATGTTACTCAGCGCCGACCTTCAAGTACGCATAACACGCTGGAAGCCCGTGTCAGTGGCATTTGGCAGGAGACTCTTGGGAAGAAGAAGAATTTTAAACTTTCCGACAATTTCTTCAACCTCGGGGGCGACTCACTCATGGCCATCAGATTGGTCATGGTTTGTAAGCAACATGGACTACTGATCACCGTCGAAAAAATCTACGAGCACCCAACACTTGCACAGATGGCGGCCACGGTTGTAGAACGCTCTGATATGCGGTCTGCTCATAGTCATCGTGCCGAGTCACCGGCTCCTTTCTCCTTACTTCCCAGCCATGCTCGCAAAGAAATCGTGGCTGAAGCAGCAGCGATTTGCAATATCGACGCCAAATGCATCGAGGACGTCTATCCAGCGGCCCCTTTCCAGGAGGAGCTTGCGGCAATCAATCTCCAAGACAAGAAAGCTTATATGGCTCGTTGGGTCTACTCTCTGCCCAGAGAGACCAATACCAAAAAGCTCGAGCATGCCCTAAAGGTTGTTGTTGCCCGAAACCCAATTTTCCGAACAACTCTGGCCCACACTTCCAAAGGCACCGTCCAGGTCATCATCAAGATGAGTGAGTGGGAAAGGCAGCAGCAGTCAGCCATAGATGGAGGTGACGCACATTTGCAATTGGAAGGCAACCTGCGTTTATTCCGGTACCGGTGCTATACCCATCAAGGCGAGGAGGAAAAGCCTTATTTACAAGTTGACATGCATCATATTCTCTACGATGAGTGGACAGTTCATTACTTCTTGACCGACTTGTCGTACAACTATGGCCATGCAAATGCGGAACGCCCAGGACGGCCAAGTTATGCAAACTTCATTCGTCAACTTGTCGACGTGGAGGGTCAGGATGAAGCAGCAACAGCCTTTTGGAAACTCGACCTGAAGGATGCTGAGGAGCAGGAGTTTCCTCGTCGACCCCTAGCTGCTCACCAGTTCAGCACCAATTCTGTCATTCAGTCATCAAATCCAATATCGATGGAGCACGGAGAGATGAAGAATGGGGATAGACTCGTGGTGACTTCAGCTACCATCGCAGCGGCGTCTTTGGCGATAGTATTATCCTCATACAGCAAAACTAAAGATGTAACCTTTGGTTTGACGCTTTCTGGGCGACTGGTACCTGGGCTAGAAGAGGTAGCTGGTCCGACGATTTACACTGTCCCACTGCGGACGCGAATCAACGGCAGGCAAGATATCTCGGTGTTTCTTTCAAATATCCAGTCCAAGATACGAAATATTCAGCATTTTCAGCATTTTGGCTTACAGAAGATTGCGAGGCTTGATATCAGAGGGGTCAAGGCATCATGCGCATTCCGCACGCTACTTGTAGTGCAGCAAGGGGCCGGAGCTGCATTCTCCTCTGAGAGCCAGGAACTGCAACTTACAGCGGTTGAGCAGGAAACATTCATGTCGCTGAATTATGGCCTAGTCGTTGTTTTGGTTACGGACGTATCGCATAAGCGCGCCAAGTTCAAGATTGAATTTGATTCAGCCTGTGTTACCCAGCAGCAGGCGGACAAAGTCCTCGGTCAATTGCATCAGATCGCAGGTCGCCTATCTTCCATGAAGGGAACGGTCGGCAACCTCCTTGATGACATTTGTGGGCACGAACAAAACGGAAGAACAGAAAGCATGGGCCATTCGTCGTCCGGAACGATGAATGCTATCAATACTCGAAATACGGTCAAGTCAGACAGACGTGCCGGGCAAATGCCCCAATGCGAAGCATTGAGTGAACTCTGGGCCAAAGTAATGGACATGTCACCTGAGCACATCAGTCTAGATGACAGTATCAATACCCTAGGCGGAGACTCTATCACGCTCATCAGACTCTTGTCCACTGCCCGAAGGTCCGGAATATCTCTTCCCTTTGGGGATAGGGTCAACCAGTTCACCACTCTGGCGGAGATGGCGAATGCAATGACCACCATCTCACAGAGCCAAGATACCACAGATGGTGGTATTTCAGCGCCAAGGCCATTTTCCCTGATCGAGGGATTGTCCAAAGACGACTGTATCAAGGATGCAGCGACAAAATGTGATGTAGACCCAACGTCGGTTGTAGATGTATATCCATGCTCGCCACTCCAGGAAGGCCTCATGGCAGTGAGCGCAACGGAGCCTGGGGCATACATTACACAGCACTGCTACAAGGTTCTCGGAAACCTCGACCAAGAGAGACTTGAGTCCGCACTCAGCCGAGTTTGCAAAGCGGAAGCCATCTTGAGGACACGCATATTTATCACGTCAGAGCTTCAAACTGCACAGGCGGTGCTGAACAATGAGTCTCCCTCGTTCGGAGTCTATCGGCACTATTCGACGCTACATGAATACATAGAGAGGGATAGCAAGATTCCATTCGAATATCGAAGACCATTGACACGCTTTGCTCTAGTCGTCGATATCCAAGGCCAAGCATACTTGGTTATATCTCAACACCATGCGGTTAGTGACGGATGGACGTTTCGCCTTTTGGAAGATGCCATCAAGAGGGAGTACAACAAACATGACATGCCTCATCACGATACCATAGCAAACCAAATACCTGCATTTATTAAGTTTGTCAAGGAGGTTCAGAAGTCAGCGGACGCGGCTCATTACTGGAAGACAACTTTAGCCGGTGCTCGACTCACCGAGTTTCCGCGCCTCGGAAGAAACGAAACTTTTCAAACAACGGATCAAATAGCTAATTCGTGCGCGATTCCAATTCCAAGCTCAAACGGAGTTCCTCTTTCAGTTCTACTTGAAGCCGCGTGGGGTCTGGTGCTCAGCAATTATTCTGGCTGCGACGATGTTTGCTTCGGTGTCGTGCGGTCAGGAAGAACGGCGCCTGTCCAGGGATTGAGACCATGATGGGTCCAACTATTGCTACGATTCCTCGTCGGCTGAAACCCAGGCCCACGCTTCGGGTCGCCCAGTACTTGGACGAAGTTCTGTCCCTTTCCAATAGGGCCGTGCCTTTTGAGCAATATGGTCTCCCAAATATACGTCTTTTGGGAACGGATGCTAGAAATGCTTGCAACTTCCGAACTCTACTCGTCGTTCAACCCAAGCATCAGCGTCCAAAACAAGAAGTAGTTCCGGGCGAGCTTGCTATTGAGTTGGTGGATGGGGGTTTCATGTTGGACACCTATGGGCTAACTGTTGACTGCCAGCCCTGTGAAAATGGGACCCTGTCGATATACGTGAGTTACGACAAGAATTCTTCCTCCGCTGCCGAGGCAACTCGGATATCCAAAGACTTCATCCGAGCCATCTCTCAACTTGGAGAGGGGACAGAGAGGCCGTTGGGCGATATCGATATCTTCAGCGAACACGGCCTCAACCCGGCTAGGCCTCTTGTCTCACAAGAGGGTGGCACTCAGGGCAAGCCTACTCTATCATCGTCGGTTAACGGAAAGATCAACAAGGCTCATCACGGCCAATCAAATGAGTTTAGTATGCCGAGTTGTAACATGAACCACGCGTCGGCGCAAAAGATACAGTCAGAATTCAGTCCCCAAGACATCCTGCGACGATTGTGGGCAGATGTGCTCCATATTGAAGCAAAATCGATAGATGTCGATGACGATTTCCTCATGTTGGGCGGTGACTCCATATCAGCCATAAAGCTATCCTCCCACGCCAGGGAACATGGTGTCTCTCTATCAGCAAGGTCAATATTACAAGACCCCATTCTCAAGAAAATGGTGCTGCGTATGAGCGAGTTAGAGACCCAGACCCAAAAGGTTCAAGTCAAGGAGGACCATCCGAAGTGGAACGGCAGGCAAAGCTACGCTGCACAAATCAGTGAAAAGTATGGCATAGCAATAGACGACATTGAAGACGTCTATCAATGCACCCCACTCCAAATCAACTTGATGGCCACGACGCTGCGTCAGCCAGGTGCCTACGTGGCTACGGAGACTTTTCGACTGTCACCACTGGCGGATGTCCGCCGCTTTATGCAAGCGTGGGAACTTGTATACCAGCGACACGAGATGCTGCGTACAAGACTGTGCCAGGTTTTTGACGACGAAGGTCATGCTACGCTCGTGCAAGTCGTCTGCGCCAGCGATGCTGTGCCGTGGCATATCTCAACCTCGGACGAGCCTCCATATCAGCACCAGCAACAGAAACAGCAACAATTACTTCCAGAGATGAATCTAGGAACTCCTCTCTTCTTTTCGCTTGCTTCGAACCTTGGATGGGGACACCTACTTTCAGTTGACTAGACACCACTCAATCTACGATGGGTGGTCTACGAGAATGTTGTGGGATGACTTCAAATATGCCCATGCTGAGGGTAGTAGCTCGCCACCACGGCCGCCTTTCCGCAGCTATGTGCAGCATCTGGAGAGCCTTGATACAACTGCCATCACGGATTTCTGGAAGAAGCAGCTCGATGGATTCCATGGCGAGCACTACCCTGCGCCCTTGAAGAACCACTCCTTGCCATCCGAGGCCAGCAACCTGTCTTCTGTAGGGCTCGACTACAAGGTACATAAAGAGGTTGAAAGGTCTTTCAACGTATTTCGCTTTCCAGACGTTGCGAGAGGAGCCTGGGCTCTGGTTCTGTCACTTGTCGGCAGATGGCCTTCACAGACCCATGATGTATGCTTTGGTTGTGTGGTTTCCGGAAGAATGGTATCAGTAGTTGGCATCGAAGACATCGCCGGCCCAACTATGAGCACTGTCCCAATGAGGATCAAAATTGATATGAACCAGCTGGTAACTCACTACCTCCAGCACGTCCGAGATAATGCCTTGGCTATGACGGGCTTCGAGCATATTGGTCCAAGTAACATTCGGCATGTTAGCGACGAGGCGAGAACAGCATGCCAATTCCAGAATCTCCTTGTGGTACAGCCTCCCAAAATTGAGTCCGTTGGCAGCACTAGTGGGCTAGATGGCATTTGCGAAGCTGTCAGGTCAGGAGACATGTTGCTGCCTTACAGTCTTGTCGTTGAGTGCACACAGAACGCCGATGGCAGCGGTTTTCGCCTAGAAGCGAGCTTCGAAGAAGCTTTGATTGACGAATCCGAGGTACGCGCTCTTCTTGGTACTTTCTCACGCATCATAACACTTCTCGGTGAGTCCAGTCGAGGTGGTACTTCTATAGGCGACCTGGTCTGTAATCTAGGCAGGATCCAGGATTATGAGCAGATGCTTTCATTCAATGGCCCTTCTCTGCCAACATCGAAGTTGTGCCTTCACGAAATCTTCGAGGCTAGTGCTCGAATAAACCCGCGCGGCATGGCTGTGCTTGCCCATGATCAAGAGCTCACATACGAGGCGCTTGACAATGCAGCCAATCTTCTGGCGGGGCATCTGCGACAGAAACTAAAAGTCGGAACGAAGAGCTTAGTACCCATATGTTTCGAAAAGTCATCCTTCATGATCATTTCCATGTTGGCCATCATGAAGGCAGGAGGAGCTTACGTCCCGTTGGACCCTTCTCACCCACCAGCGCGGCTTCGGGACATGATTGACCAGTGCAAGTCGAACTTGGTTCTAGTTTCTGCTGCTCAGGAATACGGAATCTCTCAGGTGACCAGTTCACAAACCTTGGCAATCAACTCGTCCCTTCTCAAGCTACTACGTGACACAAACATACCGCTATGCACTGAAGCACCATATACTGCCGGTTCGCATGATGTCGCCTACATGATATTTACATCTGGCAGCACCGGAAAACCCAAGGGAGTCTTGATGGAGCACGGCAGTGTAGCTTTGAGTATGTTGCAATATGCTGGTGTATTCGGATATTCAAGTATCAAGGAGCTCAGGGTTCTGCAGTTCAGTTCCTACACATTCGACGTGAGTGTGGCAGAGATATTTTCGACCTTGGCGTTTGGAGGTACGGTTTGTGTTCCAAGGGAAGAGGATCGACTGAACGATCTGATTGGTGTTGTATCGACAATGAAAGTCAGCGTGGCCTTTCTGACCCCAACCATGGCCAACACTCTACAGCCAGACGACGTCCCAACCCTTGAAGTGCTATGCATGACTGGAGAAGCTCTCACGCCTTCGCTTGTCCAAGTTTGGAGCGAGGCCCCCAACACAAAGCTCTTCAACGCGTACGGACCTACCGAGGCCGCTGTACATTGTGCCGCCGGCCGAATACGACGTGTAATGAGTCACAAAAGCATTGGGTCACCCTTTGGTGGACAATTATGGATTGTCGACCCTGAGGACCACACCAAATTACGACCAGTGGGCTGTACAGGAGAACTGGTCATCTCAGGCTCGACTCTTGCGCGAGGGTATCTCAACAACATTGAGCAGACATCCAAAGCATTCATCAACGATGTTGTTTGGTTCGAAGGCGTCGAACCTCGGAGAATTTATAAAACAGGGGATATGGCCAGGTACAGAGGCGATGGCACTATCGAGTTTCTGGGTAGGAAAGACAGTCGCCAAGTCAAATTCCACGGCCTGCGAATTGAGCTGGGGAGATCGAGGCTGCGATAAACTCGTCCGATAAAGTCGGAGCCCTTCTAAGAGTTGTTGTCGAGAAGCTATCTATTTCTGAGAGGGATACGCTGGCTGCTTTTTTGCAGCTAAAGACCTCATCGACGCCGGAAAGGGAGTTGCAAGATATTCTCATCCCTTCTCAAGATGTCCCACGTAGCGCCAAAGCTTTCATTCGAATCATTTTAGCATCCCTCCAGGACTTGCTACCACGGTACATGATACCCTCGCTCTTCCTACCTGTGTCGAGGTGGTCACATAGTACTTCTGGCAAGACAGATCACCAATTGCTTCGCAAACTGGCGACCGATCTCAGCGAAACAGATGTAGACATGTATCGCGCTTTCGCTGATGGAGATGATGACCTTGACGGCCAAGTCATGAAGGGAGACAATGAGTACATGTATGACGCGAGGAAGAGCCAGTCTCTGACAACGCTTGGCATCAACGGTGATCACAAGAGTTCCCTCAGTCCACAACGTGCCCAGGATTTGGTCACTAGCCTCTGGAAAAAGTGCTTCGCCGTGGTGCAGATTTCCGGCCCAGTTTGGACCATGATTTTTTCAGCCTTGGAGGAGATTCAGTCTCGGCTATTTTCCTAGTAGCCGAATTCAGACGAGAAGAAATTCAGATCACAGTCGGCGACATATTTATTCACAAAACCATAGCCAGCATGGTGGATCTCATACTATCACGCCAAAGAATTGGCGAGGACAACATTCCGAGTCCGCCTCTTGTCAGTCCAACCCAAGTGAATAAGCCCTTCTCTCTGGTGCAGACAAACGGGGTTAAGCTGCAGTCTTTGTGCAACGAAGTTGCAGCTGGTCTTGGCATCAGTCCAGACTCTATCCAAGATATGTATCCTTGCACCCCTCTTCAAGAAGGCATCACATTTCTGTCGGAACGGGTTGAGGGCTCTTACCATGCTCAACTCGATATATTGATGCCTCGTCGGTTAGACCTAGACAAGTTATACAACGCGCTTCGAAAATTGCTGGAAATGCATGATATCCTGCGCACGAGAATCATCTTCCACAGCAGTCTTGGTAGTATGCAAGTCGTCCTGACGGCTGAGGCACATTTTCTTGAGGCACAGAGGCAGAAGTCGAGAGGGGACGATGAACCGGTTCGCTTCGGCTACGGGCTTCCTCTACATCAGCACGCCCTGACGGCCAAAGACGATAGAATCTACCTCAGACTCGACTGCCATCATTCAATATATGATGGTTGGTCTCTACCACTTCTCATGGGGGACCTCCGTCGTCTTTATTACCAAGATTCCGAGTACCGCGCGGAGACTGCGCCTAGACCATTCAGAGATTTGGTTGCATACGTCCACAGTCCGTCGGTCGTTCGAGCTGGTGATGACTTCTGGGGCAGATATTTGCACGGCGCCGTCATGTCTGACTTCCCGGAACTGGCTGGTCGCACCCACCAATCGATCCGCGCCACCACTTCCTACGAACAAAGAATCTCACTCGACGCTGACCAGTTCCCGAAGGATAAAACCATGGCCACAGTATTAACTACAGCTTGGTCAATCGTAGTTTCTCGACATATCGCTTCCAACGACGTCTGTTTTGGGCTGCTACTTTCGGGGAGAAACGCTCCAGTCCCAGGAATCGAGGGCATCAGAGGACCGACGATAACTACTGTTCCGTTCCGAGTTCAACTAGATTACGACGCCGCCACAATAGCTAACACGCTCGACCGAGTACAGTCCCATTTGCTTGATATGATCCCACATCAATTTACAAGCCTGTCAAGTCTTGGCAAGGCTTTTTCAGACGGCCATGGTCAATTTGGAAGTCTTCTTTCCATTCAGACTGGGATGAGAGCCGTTCGAGATGATGACATGAACGGTTGCCAGTCTGAATTTAGCATATACACGACACCAATCGAGGAGGAAGGGACTCCAGTCATATTTGGAGAGCCATATCCATTGTTCCTAGCAGTAGATGTCGACCAAGAAAGTGGCAGTATTGTCCTCGGCGCCCAGTATGACTCAAGAATCATATCCGCGGATCATATGACTTGCATTATTGGCCAATACGAGATCGTCATTCGACAGTTGGCCAACGTCGAGTCCCGGAATATTCGTCTCGATGATGTCGAGCTGCTTTCAGAGTCTGACAGGCAGCGTCTCTTGGCTTGGGCTGGAGAAGCCATTAAGCCTGGGGACGTGTGTGTGCATGAGATGATCGAAAAGATGGCAAGAGAGCATCCTCATCATCAGGCCGTTGAAGGCTTTGCCGAGTCTTTGACATTTGCGCAGCTAGATCAACAATCGAATTCGCTGGCCAGTCACTTGTTGCAGCTTGGTAAGGATCACATCCATTGCGGCATGACAATCCCTGTCTGGATGGAGACTTCTCCAGCGGCGGTTGTGGCCATCCTAGCGATCTTAAAACTCGGAGCCAGCTATGTACCTCTTGACCATCGCTTCCTGTTGCACGAGCCGAATACATTGTCGACGACACTTCCGCCAAAATCATGCTCGTCTCCAAAGAGAAGTCCGATGTGGCGGCCGAACTTGTGAATCGATTGGAGAGCCAGAAGAAGAGCCTGATCATCTTCCAGGTTGAGGACATGAGAGAGACGATGAATATTTTGGACGGCCCGCGTAGCCAAGTCATTCCACCAGAGCTAACAGCAATGACATCCGACTTGGCATATGTTATATATACGTCGGGGAGCACAGGGCAGCCCAAAGGCGTCATGATGGAGCACTGGTCTCTTACAGCCACAGTCAAGGAGCAAGCAATCACCTACGGCTTCAATCTGGACACACGCATGTTTGGGCTCTCGAGTCTTAGCTGGGATCCCAGCTTGCTGGAGATCTTTGCGACACTATCCCACGGTGGTTGTCTATGCATTCCCACCGAAGAGGAGCGCAGTGGGTGCATGGATCTCGTCGACAGCATCAATCGGCATAGAGCGGACCAAATCAGCACATCACCAGCGGTAGCCTCCTTGATCGACCTGCGGGCGACCCCGACCGTCAATGTCATGAGCCTTGGAGGAGGTGATCCGCGAGGAGAACATCCTCAACGCTCACCAAGCCGGAGTGCATCTCTTCAATATATACGGCCCTAGCGAAGCATGTATCGACGCCACTGTGCACCGCAACGTCGTACCAGGCGTAAGTCCACAAAACATCGGACGGCCCATGTCTAGTCAGGTCTGGATTGTAGACCCTACAAACCCCCAAAGGCTGGTACCCCCGGGCTGTGTTGGCGAACTGGTACTGTCTGGTACCCTTGCCCGTGGATATTTGAACGACGAGGCGAAGACGGCGCGATCTTTCCTTACCAACTGCTCTTTTGCGTCGCCAGTGTATTTGACGGGTGACCTAGGGCGATATGACATGGATGGTTCAATATACTATCTTGGCCGCAAAGACCGCCAGGTAAAGTTGAATGGACAGCGGGTGGAACTCGGCGATATTGAGAACGCTGTCAGGACTCTATGCCCGCAGAACAACGTTGCTGTTGACTATTTCGCAGACTCTGATGATGCCAAAAAAATGCTCGTCGTCTATCTCTCTCGGCCATCGGCCACCTCTTCTTCGTCACAGCCGCCCTGGCAGGATGGCCGTGCCACATGCCCGGTCAGAATTGAATCTCGAATGCGGCCAGACTCCAAGGAGTTTCAGCAGCTACAGGAACAATTGAGAGCACTTTTGCCGAGATATATGGTTCCACGAGTTTTCATCACAGTCTCCCGTCTACCGCTTTCCATTGCGGACAAGATTGATGTCAACCTGCTCAGGGCCACTTACACTAAATGGGTGCAAGAGTCATCGTCATCGCCTGCTCTGTCTGGCCCGAAACATCACACAATCATGGCACCAGAAGAACCGGAGCCCCTGACCTCATCCTTGTCTCAATTGAGCTGCTCTAGTGAGGTTATCTTGCGGGATATCTGGGCATCTGCGATCGGCTGCGACGGCAAGTCGATTCGGTCGCAAGACGACATTTTCGACCTCGGTGCCGACTCTCTAACCGTTATCAGGGTAGCTATGCTTGCACGAAAAGAGGGCTACAACCTTTCCGTGCCCCAAATCTATGCCTTTCCAACACTGTCGCAGATGGCCAAGCTTTTAGAGTCAGAGTCTCAGCAGACATCGACCACGGTGAATAGCAAAGGGGACGACATCCCACCCTTTTCATTACTTCCGACCGCAACTCGCCTAGCACTTCCCACGTGCAGTGATATAGTCGATATACTACCCTGCTCATATTTTCAAACCACGGCAATAATACAGGGCCAGAAGAGGCACAAGGCATACTACGCGTGGTTCTTGGTACGAATTACGGGAACATTAGACCTCGATCGTTTACAGGCTGCTTGTAGCCTGCTGGTTCAGCGACATGCAGTCTTGCGTACCAGTTACCGTATCTTAGACGGCGAGTTAGTGCAGCAGGTTCACAGATCCGTCAATATGGTCTCGGAAATCCAAAATTTAGGATCTTGCAGTTCTGAAGAGGCTTTTGTTGCGCTTCTCGACGCCGACGTGCCCTCGCCAGTTAGCTTCGAACGCATCTTGACCAGATTCCGAATAGCATCCTGTTACGGTGATTCAGATGGTGGACATCTTCTGGGCATCGGGATGTCCCATGCTCAGTATGATGGCTTCTGCTGGGCTCGCATCTTCGATGACCTGTATCATGCGTACCGCGCAGGAACCCTATACAACAACGCCTTGCAACCTCCCTCTTTTTCTCGATTCATCAGCCACTCTCTCAAGACATCAATGGACTTCAAAACCAAGTCTTTCTGGACTGAGCTTCTCAATGGCGCAAAAATGACGTCCCTGTCCTCGCAAACAGGGGAGCAACGGCCTTGGCTGCCACTCGACAAAAAGCAGATACGCACATTGCCTCGCTTCTGGCCTCGGCTCGGCAATGCCACTTTCGCCATCGTCGTCAAGGCTGCCTGGGCCCTCGTGTTGTCATGGCTTTCGAACACCACGGATGTAGTCTTTGGTTCCTTGGTGTTTGGCCGCAACCCGCAGATAGACGGGATGGAGGAGATTGTCGGAGCCTGCATTAACGTGGTGCCAAATCGCGTCTCGCTCTCGGAAACACGTTTGTCAACTGTCGGAGACCTGCTCGAAATGATTCAGCAACAACAGATATCAATCATGCCTTTTGAAACCACAAGTCTGCCCGAAGTGAGTCGGTACGTGCGTTGGCCGGCAGGGACCAGGTTCGGAAGCATCGTGCAACACCAGAACGTCGACGAAGACGTCTTCACCGCCGACGCGTCACTCAGCGCTGGAGCCACCAGCGAGGGTTACCAGAGCAATGGTGCCTCCTGGTCCTTCGCCGGGAGTGCTAGTTACCCAGGGTTGTGTGACGACCTCCTTGACTGCTGGATCTGTACCGACGCTCGACCTCAAGAGATGATACTCTACTTTCAGTACAACAACACCACCATTCCAGATGACTGTGCCGCCAGAATTACCCAACTGCTCTGCGATGTAATCCACTCAATCTATGCAGACCCGTCGCGTCCACTGAAGTCCATCCGCCCGCCACAGAGCATCACCTCCTCGCTTCAAACGCAGATTCTACGAGCAGCACAGACCTACGGCGAGGCAACTTCCAACGAGACTGAAACAGACCGTGGCCAGAGGCAAAATGGGCTATCTGGAGAGCGTGACAGGATTTCACTCGTATTGCGCAAGCTGTGGGCCAAGGTGCTTCCAGTATCACCCTTTGCGCGCGAGGTCGATGACAACACTTCATTCTTTGTCCTCGGCGGCAACGACATGCTCGCTGAGCAGCTCGCCGCGGCCTGTCAGAATCAGCGGCTCAATTTGAGCGCGCAGGATATATCATTCTTCCCTACAGTGAGCATGCAGACCGCTCTCCTGTGTGGCAATTGTAGATCTGGGAACGCGAGCACGGAGGATGTACATCTAGTTCTAGAGCCAAAGTAAGGTACCGGCCAGGAGGACCAACAGCGTTTTCGTTTCAAAGGATTGGAATATTGGGAATGTATTTCTGATCAACAAGCGATAATTTGGCTTGGTGGGAATGCGCTTATAGCATGACTTTTTTACATGTAGTTACCTGTGTATGCATGTCCATATGGGGAATGATACTTTCTTCTGGAATCCTTATTAAGGGAGAAGTCTGGAAGCTCAAGCAAACCAGCAAGCCAGAGCACCGATTCCATAATGACCAAAATGCCGAACTCAAGAACGTAGGAGGTAGTTTTTTCTTCGTCTGGCGATGATGGCTAGCTAAGTTGGTGCAGTGCTGCGATTTTATTGCTCCTGTACTAAGACAGACTTCATGTCACACATAAATTATTTATTACCATGTACAAAGTCACCCGCCCCACCTCACTCGATTAAAGGGGAGAATGTCCTAGGAATCATGGGTAGTTAGGTGGAGATGACAGTAGCCTTATTAGACTTGATACAACCATCATTAACCACCCGAACCAATTGTTACCAGCATTTCAGAGCCTTGTGCCCACTTCAGTCTATGGGGTATGGCGGCGGGCCTATGAATGGCCGAGAAATTAGGGCGTGGTGGGGTATCCTGCGCGTCCTGCGCACCTACATACATAGTAAAAAATCGCTGCGCCCCGAGCAATTCACATTGACACAGATACCACATCCTAATATGATGGCCTCACAAATGCATCATGATGGGGGCACGAAAAAGGCTAAGCCAGCCAGACAGGTGAAGTCCCAGAATCTATCCCGTCTTCGCAGCCGGTACCTTGCCTACCCCAGCTGGGGCAGTATGTACTTCGTTCAATGATGATTCGTCTAATTTGTCTCACCTGATTGTCGGCATGAGTTCAATCCTAATAATAGTCATGCTTGTGTTCCCACCATTTTGCCCATCAAATTTTTTTTTTTTTTTTTTTTTTGGCTCGCTAGGAGCTGGTGGACTGACATGCCATGTCAACAGACAGCTGGTCGGCGAATTCTTCGGGGTGATAGTTTCTATCGTTTCCACACAGGAGTTCAGCTTGACTTAATGACTGCAACCTCCAGAACTTCTGGATGTCGCAGATGGGGATCAGGCCAGGACAGTAGCCCTAGAAATTTCAGGTTTGTGCATCTTCTGAAGCGGAAGGAGCGAAGCTACAGACAAGGAATGTTCCGTAAGAAGTGTCTGGAAGCGTCCATCGTGACACGGCATTATTGCACAACATCTAACAATGATACAGGCAGCCGAAGTTGACCAATTCTTGGCTTCAAGGTCGATTGATTCGCCCCTTGGCCATGCGAATGTATTCAACACCAGGATTGCAAACCAAATCCACCTTCACCATCCGCGCCATTCAACTGCAACTGACGGTGGCCAAGAAACTATTATTAGAGTTGACTTCTGCAGTTGGTTAATCGTTGGAAAATTCCCTCAGCCATCGTACGCACAACCATCAACAGCTGTGAAGCTGTGCGACCAGATGATAGTAGATGGAATGATTTGCCCGGCACCCATCGACGTGACCGTCATTGACCACCCATCCTGTCAGACCGCTCACGAAACAATCAATACTGATTGGAATAACAAGAGAAATGGTTGTCCGAGAATTAAGGGGCTTGGCTGGCGCGTGGATGCAACCTTCAGCGACATTATCGTGAAAACATCAAAAAACCGCGTCTCCATCAAAATGGCTGGGCCCAGGCTGAGTCGTGGTGGTTAGGCAATAACATCGGACCCTTGCGAAGATAAGGACCAGAGTCAAAATCCATCAACAAATCCTCTGTTGCATGCTCCAGGAGGGGCACGAGGCCGACAGATGGCTCACGGTCGGTCCGGACTTAAAGTCAGTGCCGCAGTAAGCGGCTGTAAAGTTGTGCCGTTCATTGTGGAAGCAACAATAGGAATCTTGGGTTTCACAATGGCCCCCACGGCCCTCCTACGACGGGAAGAGTTCCTAATGTGGCTGCTATCATACGTTTGGCATGGCTTCGACAGGATATGTTGGGATCGTGGCCGCGAGACAGGACATGGGCTTCATTGCGGTCTACTACTCCGTACACCACGAAGGGGAAAAGTACACCGATTACAACTCATGACACTCTGAAGAACTGAACTAGATATCAGATGGGGCCAATATGCTCCGTATGTTATCGCTGTTGCATCACACAAAATGTCAGCACAATGTCAGGAGGAGACGATTACAGTGTAGCGAGGTCGCACAGCGATACTTACCGTCAAACATAAAGTCGCACATCGCGTGTGTCGAGCCCTGGCCCAGGCCCTGGCCCTGTCTGGCCTTGGGCCGCCAAAGTCCAGCTTGTGGAGGGGTTTTCTTCTTCGTCTCGGTGATTGTGCCTGTTCGATACTCGGCTGCGTTCAGGCGGAATGAGCGCCTCTCCCGTTAAAAAAATAGATTTCATTTTTCCGAGGAGGAAAGCTGCGCGGTGAAGAAAGTGATAATTTGAGTGAGGCTGTGCTTGGCAGTACTTGGCCGTGCTTGCACCTGCCTGACTCACTTTTCGCGCCCCCACAGTCTCGCCTAACAAAAGCCATTGAGGTGTTAGTGCCACCAAACCAAATATGGAGTTAATTACTGCCTAACACTAAGAGCCCTTAGCTAATAATATCTTATAACTTAATAACTGCCTTAAGTGGTAGATTAAGAATTAATAGCGAGGACTATAGTATATCCCTCTAACCCTTAAAGAGGCAAAGCTCTTTATGTTTATGAATGGATTATTAGCTAATAATAAGGATCTTAGCTTGTAGATTAGGTATGTAATTATAATTAGAAATAAAATAATACAAGGCAATAATACCTTTATTATAAGAGAAAACATTATTATGTATAGCTTAATAAAAAGCAAACGTGTAACGCGTAGCGCGCTTATATCTAAGCTATATAGCATGGTTTAAGGCGTAGATATTGCGTACGCGATATTTATAACCCTTAATTAGATTATAGACTAATTAAAGATACTACGAATTCTAATGATTCTTTGCACTAACTCCTTCTTATTATACGAATGCCTTATAAAGCTAGGCATAATAAAAGAGAAGCGGCTAATAATTAATATTATAGCCCTTTAATAGTTATATAAGAGAAGGGAGATCTATAAAGTTAATTAGATTAATAGCAGTGATAATCTAGCTAATTTAATAATAAAGGCATTACTAAATTTATCTCTTTTAACCTTAATTAATTTAAATGAATTAACGATTTGTGTGAAGGGATAGGTTAAGAGACTAGCAAGGTTAGAGGAGGAGAAAGCTTAACTAGATTAAGAGAATAGGTTAATGGAACTAGGTTAATTAGAGAGACTAAGGCTAGACAGGCTAATTAGAGCAGTGGATTCCTATTAAGGAATTCACTTATAAACACTTTTCTTTAATTTGATTTTTATTGCGTTTTTAAGCTCTTTAGCTACGAAGGAAAAAAAAGAGATTGCTAGTGTTGCTTTCTCTAGACCTTTGAGTCCTCTTTGGTTTAATCGTGGCTAAAGACTGGGATAAGAGTGGGGCCACCAAATGGATGCACGCGATGCGATTGGTTGTATTGCGTACAACCTCGCACCGTCCGCACTGCCCTACCACTGCAGGCCCACTTTTCCCCTTTTTCGCCTACCTTCTCTCCTAGCTAGATTCCTCTCCTTCTCTCTGTTCTGAACACACATCTATTAATCAATCTATCATAACATCGTTGACTTTAATATCGTTACACTAGTGCAATCACCTTTGGTGAAACTAACACCTAGATAATATCCTAATTATAGTAGTAATATAAAAGCGTATAAGGGTTATATTAAATAGGTCCTTTATAAGCTTTGTAAAGCTAGCCTTTTTATTAACCTTATAAAGTGTAAATTTTTATACACTAAGGTTAAATTCTTAGGATTTATAATTATAGAAAAAGGTATCTTAATAAAGCCTTCTTATATTAAGGCTATTGTAACCTAGCTAGTACCTTATAGCATGCTAAATATCTAGTTATTCCTTAGTTTTACTAGATTTTACTAACTAATTAACTTAGGGAGGTTAGCTAGTAACTTTTAAGCTAGAGCCTTATAAGTTAGTAGTGTTTAGGGAACTCTAGTAGTAATTCTAGGAAGCGCTAATTTTAGTTTATTTTAATTTACTAGTATTATTAAGAGTAAAGACTAATATATTAGGATACGCTACTAGAGTAGTCCTTATAATATTAGTGCTAGGTTACTAGCACCTAGTAGTATATATATTAAGGAAGTTAAATAATATAGAACTTTATTATATAATACTTAATATAAAGCTACTAGTAATCTAAGAGGCTTTTTAGGCCTAGAGATACTATCTAGCTTATTTAATATGTCTAATTACTATTATAACTCATTATCTTAACTATAAGTACCTAGTTATAAAGCTAAAGCTAAGTAGTAAGTAAGTTATAGTATTAGATAAGCTCTATCTATTTAATTTTAAAATTATATATAAGGCAGGGAAATTAAACCTAGCTAATACACTATTAAGAAGGTTAGATTATATTAATAAAGAGAGAAAAGCAAAGGTAGTGTCCTTATAATTACTAATATTTCTATTAAAGTTTATAAAGGCAAAGTAGTAAGGATATAGTGGTAAAACTACTAATACTATAAGGTCTATTTATTTATTATCTAGTAAGTTAAATATTAAGTTATAGAGGCACTATAATAGAACTACTAATATCTAGTGTTTTAAGAAAACGTAACTTAAATATATTCTAGAAAAGCCTATAAGTCTAGGATTCCTTATAGAAGGGATTATAGTAAGGATTTTAGATAGTTTATAGCGAGAATATTATAGTAAAACTACTAATACCTAGCGCTTAGAATTATTATATAGCTAACTAGACCCTATAAGTCTAGGATTCCTTATAGAAGGGATTATAGCAGGGATTATAAATAGTTTATAGTAAGAATATTATAGTAAAACTACTAATACCTAGCGTTTAGAATTATTATATAGCTAACTAGACCCTATAAGTCTAGGATTCCTTATAGGAGGAATTATAGTAAGGATAGCAAATAATAAGCAGTAAGATAGTTATTGTTAGTATCACCAAGGTGGAATATAAAGCACTAGTGTAATAAGCGGTCTGTTAAGGTATATAATAGTTAATTATTATTACTAGCTAAGGGGCTACGTGGCTAAAGGTTTTAAGGGGAATTGCGAGTTGTATAACTTGCTTACATATGCGGCTAATCACAACGCAGCCCCGCGTGTGAATGCTTCACTTTCCTTATAGTTAACTAACATTAACCTAGTTATTATAACACTAGTAACTTTTCTTTTTAGAAAGAAAGTGAGGCAAAGTAAATATATAATTAAAAGAAGGAAAAAGTGGGTATAAAATAAAATAAGCCTATTAAAGGATAAGTGGGTTAGAATGTTAAATTTAGACTCTTATTAGTTAATAATAATTTAAAGAGAGGTTAGAAGGAAAATTCAAATAAAAGAGATTAGAAGCTTTAAAAGCTTTAAAAATGCAATAAAAATCAAAGTAAACACAAGTGAATCTAAAGGTTTAAATACAGGCCTCTTATTAGCTTAGCTAATAGTTAGGCTAGAGCCGGATTTTTATCTAGCTTATCTAGTCTCTAGCCTCTTTACCTAGCCTTTAACCTAAATTATAGCTTTATTTAAGTTAATAAAGGTCTTAAGGGTCTTGTTTAGTAATGCCTTTATTATTGCATTAGCGGGATTATTATTACTATTAATCTATTAAACTTCATAGATCTCCTAGCACTCGTACAACTGCCTAAGGGCTATAATATTAATTATTAAGCGCTTCTCCTTTGTAGTGCCTAGCTTTACAAGGCATTTATACAATAAAAAAGAGTCTATATAGATAATTATTAGAATCTAATTAATCTTAAGGTAATCTGTAATTATATTTAGGGTCGTGGCAATTGCATAGGCTATATTAGCATCTTATACTATTATATATAATTTGGAAGCGAGGGCACTATAAGTTACACATTTACTCTTTGTTAAGCTATATATAATAATATTACCTTATAATTTAAAAGCATTCTCTTACTCTTCCTTATTACTAATAATAATAATATAACTAATTTGCAAACTTAGATCTTTATTATTAGCAAGGGATCCATCTATAAACACAAATAACTTTGCTTTCTTAAGATCTAGTAGGATGTAATATATCCCTTATTCTTAATATTAGATTTACTACTTAAGGCGTTTATTTAATTAAGATATATTATTAGCTAAAGGTTCTTAGTGTTATACTATAATTAAAAGATTATAGAGTGCCTTTAGTTAACACACTATTATAATATAACTCCCTTAAGTTTATTATTTAATATAATCTTGTTTTATAGTAGGCAAGTTAGGCTTAATCTGCCTAATTTTCTTACTCTAACCCTTTTACTATAGCTCTATTAAATTATTAGCATTCTATAAAAGAATATAACTATTAAAGATAAGGGGATTCTTAGCTAAAAGGGTTTGCTTTAGCTTTGCTAAGAATTTTGCCTTCTAAAGCTCTTTTTCTTCTAGTTAAAAGAAGTTATAATTGCTTAGACCTAGCGTATTATTAGTCTATATTCTAACTACACTAAAGAAGTCATTATTACTTAAATTTACTATTAATAAGCATAGATTATAGGTTAAGGTTATTATCTTAAGATTTTCTTTATAATAGCAAAAGTAGGTTACCTACTAATATATTCCTGCTTTTACAATTCTATACAGTGGTTTTATTACCTCTATAATCATGCCTTCTAGAAAGAGATAGGCAATCTAACTTAGTAATATAGTAATAATTAGGCGTTTAAGCCTTGTGTTTAACTATATGTATGCTTAAATAATATCTTAAATTCACGTAATAATTCCTTTTAACTTTAATAATAGTGCTATTACAATAATTAATTATTAACTTAATTGCTATATTATAGGCAATTAGGTTAGGATAAACTCCTTCCCTTTATTATTATGCCCTTAAATCATAAGTTATAATTTCTTATATAGTATAGTAGTTCCTTTGCCTTTAATCTTATAAACCATATAGGAATTAAAAAAGCCTTTCTTTACTATACTTAGTAGGATTAAACATTATAAATTTAAAAATATTACAGGCTTATAAAGCATTAATCTTAGCTTAATCTAACTACTTAAAAGGCTTACCTAGTGTTATTATCTTCCCTTCTTAGCATAACTAAAGGGCTAGATTCTAGTTAGCTTCTTCTTTTATAGTAAGGAATACCTCTTAAAGTTCTCTAGTAGCTATAAGCTTCTCTATTAAGGCTTCTTCTTAATCTTTATTTACAAGGAATAATAACATATTTTATTCCTATATAGCTTTGCTTTCTTTAAGGTTAAATTTAACTATAAGCTTCTTACATAGCCTTTTGTGTTTTCTCTTAACCTATAGAATTCCTTCTACTTAAGTAGTCTCTTTAATAGCTTATAAAACTTCCTCTTTAACTAGCATATTATGTGCTAATTCTTAGGCTTATTCTTTACGTTTATAATTCTTTTTAATATAGTAAGGATCCTAATAATATAGCTTAACCACTATTAATCTAAATTTAGTTAGTCTATAAGGCATTTAAAGAACATAAGTCTTACTATTAGTCCTTATAAGCTTATAAGGGCTATGCTAGCTATCTTTCTCTCTCTAAATGCGTATATCTAATTAAAGTAAAAGCTTATATATAAGCAGGGTATTTAGGCTATTATAAGTCTATAGGGTATTATAAACTTACTACTTTACTAGGAATTATTAGACTTTATTAGTAGCTTTACAGATTACTTTAGCTTATTAAATAACTAATACGCTTAGTAGTAATTTGTTAGTTATCCATAGATATACTCTAAAGACAAGAAGGGTAAGCATAAGACTATTTAGTCCTACTAAATTATTAATAGCCTTAATAGCTATTTAGAGATACTACTTAGGCATAAGCTCCTTAACTATTAAGTCTATAATAATATTATAGGCATGCCTTAATAGTCTGTAATATTGCTTAACCTTCCTAATGCTATTATAAGCTTTAATAGGGACTTTATTAATCTTAATTAATAGCAAATACACGTAGTGCTTAAACTTTACTAACGCAAAATTCTTTCTAGCGTTATAAATAATCTAATCTAAAGGGCCTAGATATATATTAATCTAGCATTCACATAAGGCATTCTAAATATTATAGGCTTTCTATTTATTTAGATTAAGAAACTAGGCTACTTAGAAAAAAGTTACTAAATTAATAATATAAAGAACTAGTTAATTATTAATCTATATAATATTAACAATAATCTTGTAGTTAAACTTATAGTTATCTTTAATAGTAAATCTAAATCTGCCTAGGGCTTTCCTATTTATTTAGTAATAGTAGTAAATCTTAGTTAACCTCTTAATTACATTATTCTTAACTTTATAACTAGCTTATTAGAGTATTCTTATAAGCCTTTAAACTAAAGGGTAACTAAAACAATAGTATAACTAGCAAATTTCTATCTTTAATAGATAAAATACCACTATTTCCTTAGGTTATAAGGTCCACTAAGGATATCCCTATCTCCTTATAATTAGCATAGTCTTATTACCTTAAATAAGAAAGTTAGTTAGGTTATTAAGCTTAACACCTAACCTATCTATATTATCTAGAGAAAATAGAAAGGGCATAGCTATATTAATTACATAGAAAGCAATCTCGCCTAATTTAGTTAGTACGTAAATCACGCCTTATGTGGTTACTAATCTAGCACTAAATTTAATCTCTTTTATTAAGGTTACTTTAATCTTTAAAAAGGGCATTAGCTTTAGCAGTGCTTATGCCTATTTTATTCCTGCTATTAATAGTCCTAAAGCTCCTATATTAGGCAAGATACCTCTAAAAACCTCTTTAGAGTAGCGCTCTTCTAAAATATATAATATTCTTAGCTTATTATATAGGTTATGCTTTAGATAGGCATGTTTAAAGGCTTAGTCTTATAAAGTTATAATTATATTATTATTAGTTAGTTAGGGTCCTACTATAAAGAATTAGGTAATGCTTAGGTAGTTAAATTTTAATATAAATACCTCTCTAGCATTATTATTATTATCTTCTTTATTATTTATTTATGTAAACACTTTAGCTAACTTCTAGGCTTTATTATTTAAATTGTTATTCTCTTCTATTTCTTAACCTTTAAAAGCTATAAGGTAAGCCTAGAATTTCCTCTCTATTAGTAGCGTTTAATGCCACTTACTCTTTTACTTATTAATAATCTTTTTCTAAGTAATTTATTAACTAATAGCTATTCTTATTATAGATATAGTATTTACTATTATTCTAGCCTTAGTTATAATAACTATAGCCTTTGCTATAACCTCTTTAATTATATAGTTAGTTATATCTTTAGTTAGTAAACATTACCTCTAACTCTTTATTAGGAGTGCCTTATATATATATTCCTATAGAAGATTAAGCCTATTACACTTATTCTAAAAGAGATTAATCTTTAGGGTAATAAAGTTATATATCTTCTTACTATAATAATTATTATCTTTATAGGTCTTTATAAGTTTTAAGATCTTCCTAATAATCTAATCTTTAGAAGGAATAATTAGTGCTAGGGTAACCTATAGTATTCTCTATAGTTATAGAGTGCTTATTCTTAAAGGTATATAATTAGTAAGAGGATTATTAATAGGAGGGTTAATAGGAGGGATATTAATAGGGAAATTACTAGTAAGGGGGTTATAAACAGTAGGGTTATTAATAAAGAGGAATTTGCCTATAGCTATCTGCTTTGTGATTTTATCTTTAGGCTATTATAATATCTTATCCTTATTAAGGACTTATTATAATAAACTAATTATTCTACTGCTTTAACTCTTAGTAATATAAACGCTGTTTTTATAGAGGCAATCTTATAATTTATATATTAGGGAATATAATGCTTATTTAAGCGTTTCTTTAGTCTAACCTTTAAGGTTATCTTAGAAGATTTCCTAAAGTATAAGATCTTTATATTAACCTCTCTTATAGATATTAATTATCTAAGTAATATAGTTATTAAGCTCCTAATCCTTAGTATCTTAAGGGTTTAGTGCTATAGAGCTTTCCTAGTTAGTGCTAATTATTATAGCGTGTTTTTAGAGTTATAGGGGTAAGTTAGATTTCTTAGGTCTTTTAGGTCCTATAGGTTGCTTGCCTTTTACAGGTTGTAATAATTAAGAATTATTACTAGCTATTAGGAGTGTTATTATAGTGTTTTTCTTTAGCTAGTAAGGCTAAGTTAATCTCTAGTTTAAGAAGTATATATAGCTATAACTCCTTAGTTAATTAATTGTTTTTCTTATAATAGACAATAGGATTAATCCTTCTTATTAATAGTTAGAGACTTAATAATAGAAAAAGTTAAATCCCTTAGAAGCCTAACATCTAGTATCTAGAGTCTATCTTCCTTTAGCATAATTCTCTAGCTAAACTATAGGAATATCTCTTCTTTATAATCCTAGCTATTTATGGTTTTGTAACCACTAATTAGTGTTAGTATTACTAAGGTAGAATATAAAGCACTAGTGTAATAAGGGGTTTGTTAAGGTATATAATAGTTAATTATTATTACTAGCTAAGGGGCTACGTAGCCAAAGGTTTTAAGGGGAATCGCAAGTTATACGACTCGCTTACATATGCGGCCAATCATAACGCAGCCCCACGTGCGGATGCTCCACTTTCCTTGTGGTTAACCAACGTTAACCTGGTTGTCGCAATAGTTATAGTAAAACTACTAATACTTAATAAGGCTTCTTATTTAATTATATTTTGCCTATAAGTCTAGGCATATAAAACAAGCTAATCCCTTATAGAGACATTATAGCTAGGATTTTAATAGTTAGGAGAACCTTTACTAAGTTAAACTCCGCTATATTTAAAAAAGGCTTAGATTCTCTAATCTAAGTTTTATTATTTAAAGTATAATAAAGGAATGCCTTTATTATATAGTAAAAGTTATTACTAAAAAGCAGTAACTTTAGAATATTATAGATATAGTCTATTAGGCCCTCTAAGCTATTAATATTTAAAGACTAAGTTTTTATTCCTATAGAAATAAGAAAAGAGATTTTACTATTAACCTATAATAACCTTACTACTAGGCATTAGGGAGTTAGTAAGACCCTTTACTAAATTATAAACTAATACTATTAGCTAATAATAATAAAACACACTAAGTTATATATAAGCACTTATATAAATTATTAAGTTTTAAAGCCTAGGTTATATAAACCCTATAGTAAGTTAGTAGCTTTACTAGTACTTAATTACCTTTTTTAAGAACTCTTAATAGACTTTATAATAGGACTACTACTAGTAAAGAATAGAAATTAAACCTATAATATAAACCTAGTTATTATTAACTAGTTTATAAAGTATAGTATTTATATCCCTATATTTATATAACTAACTAGTAATAGGCTAGTAATAGTGTTTTTAGAATATATATTTAAAGACTATAGTGCCTTAGAAGGTATTATTATAAACTAAGGGATAATATTTACTAGTAGGTTTTAGAGAATATTTTACTACCTTCTTATAATAAAGTAATAACTAAGTACTATATTTTACTTATAAATAATTAAATAATTAAATAGATAAAATAATTAAATTAAGTTTTAGAGCATTATCTAAGGGCTTTTACTTATATAAAGTAAATAGACTAAGCTAATAATTTACTAATAGTATAATTTGCTTATAATATAAGTAAGCACACTATATATAGCTATATACCTATAAAGGTACTATAAGGGTATAACCTAATAGAGCTATATTAAGTAATTATATAAATTCCTCTAGGAAATAATTAAGCTAAAACTAGAGTTTAGGAGCTAAGAGATAAGTATACTATAATTAAGTAGCTTTTAAGTAATATATAAGCTTAGTATAAGAAATACTATAATTTAACGAGAAAGCTAATAAGATTTAATATAAGTAACTATATTTTACTATTTATAAAAAATATTAATTTATAATACCCTAGTAAAAAGCTCTTAGTAAAGTACCTAGGCCCCTATAAGATTAAAAAGGAGGTTAGGAGTTATAGTTTAGTATATTAATTATAGTTACTAGCTAGAATATACTTATATAATATTTTTAATATTATAAGCCTTAAGCCTTTCTATAGGGATCTAAGTAATATAGTTAATATATCCTTATTATAAGATAATATTAAGGATAATAAAGAAGAATTTAAAGTTAAAAGAATTATTTTATATAGGTATAATAGTAAACGCTATAAATATCTAGTAAAATAAAAAGACTATAATAATTTAGAGAATTTATAGGTACTAAAGAGGGATTTTATCTTTAAAGATATTATTAATAATTATAAGTAGTAATTATATAGCTAAATTATAGAGATAAAGTTACTTCTATAGGTTAAAGAGAGTAAAGTCTAATAATAGTATTAATTTTTAAAACTATAATCTAAATAGCTATTTCCTTCCTACTTCTCTATAGGGATATTAGTAGCTATAATAACTTTAGCTTTATTATTAGAAGATTCCTTATCCCTATAGGTATAGGCCTAAATTTCTTCTAAAACCTCTAAGGGCCTAATATAAATAAGGAGTTAAGTAATAAATAGTATAAACTAGTAGTAAGTTAGTAAAATATAAGCTATAAAAATATTTAAGAAACCTACTATTAGACTAGTTATAGCTATAAAGTAAAGATAGTTTATAATTTTAATTTAAGTCTTTAAGTTAGTAATATTAAGTTATTATAAGAATATAGTATACTTATTAGCCTTTACCTTATAAGTAGTATTAGTAGTAAGATAAGTATATCTAACCTAGTTATATTGATTTTTATATTTTTTTGGGCGCATTGTGGCTAATGCATCTGATTTTTAATAGACATGATTGCTAGCAATACCTAGCTAGTATAACAATTAACATATAAGTTAAAAAAGTCTATAGAAATAGATTTAACCTAAGATAAAAACAAGCTTTAAGGTTATAAATATAGGGGGCTATAAGGTTAGATTAAAGTTAGTAATAAACTTTGTGGCTATAATGGCGTAAGATATAGTTATAGTTTGTGACTGTAGTTAAACTTAAATCTATTTAAGTTTTACTTATAGCATAAATTAACGTGATTCCCCCTTCCTCTATAACTATGTTTATTTTCTCTCTTTATCTCTTCTATTTTCTTACACCTTACTACTTATGCTTTAAAGCTCTAAGGCAAACTTAAACGCTTACACTAACTATAACTCATTCCCACTTGCTACGCAACCTAATTCGCAGGTAGGTCCTGCCTTTCTAATTGACTAATTTACCCACAACTAATTAGACTGTAGTATGGCTAAGGGTGACCCAAAGCTAGGGGCTATAACCACTAGGCTATAACCTAGTTATATTAATTAGTATTTTTATAAGATAATAAAGTATTATAAAGTTTATAAAAAGCATAAATAAAAGCCTAGTAGTAAGTTAGTAATTATTAAGTTATATATTAATAAGGGTAAACTTATAGTATTAGTATAAAAGTATATTCCTTTAGAAATAGACTAAATTAAGTTAAATAGCTGTTTATAAAGCTAGGTAATTCTCTTAAGGCACTAGTAGTATATTAGTAAAAAACTTACTTTAAGGGTTAGGGAAATATATACTAATATAGAGTTTATTATTTCTTATATAATATACGCATTTTATAGAGTTATCTAAGTAAGTTAGCTAAGGATAGTAGTAAGATAGTAGTATAGTTATACTTAAAGAGTAATTATAGTCTTCTAGAGTAGCTTTTCCTTTATTAATATATTAAGGCTTAGTACTCTTATTATTATAAGGAGTAATCTTCTAAATAGCTACCTACTAAGTATAATATAAATAGGGTATCTTAGTATTACTAGTACCTAGTTAGTAGTAAGATCTTTATGCTTAAGTAGTAAACTTATATAGTTAATTTATTTATTTTTATATATTTATAAGGAGATTTCTCTAAAACCTTAGTAGTAAAAGTAAGCATAGGAATAGTAAAAATAGATATAGTAATAAATATAGTAAGTTAGTAAATAGTTAGTAATACTAAAGTAGTAAAGAAGTTTAAGGGAAGAAAGATTTATTTAAAGACTACTAAGTAATAGTAGTGTAAAAGCTACTATTAAGCTAGTAGGGGTAAATTATAAATTTAAGATAAGAATATTAAAGAAAGAAATAATAAGGAAAAGAGAGAAAACTAGCCTCTTTTATAGGGAGTGGCTAACCCTTAAGTAATCTATAAGTTATATATAATAAATCAATAAATGAGAAAAATCACGGTTATAACTACTACTATTAAAAATGCAAGCTAGTTACACGCACGTAGTAAAGTTAGGATAAATTCGCTATAATTCACAAATAAAGCTATTTAAATTATTAGAACTAGGGACCCTATCTATTTAACCTAATTATAAAAATTAATATAAGTTATCTAATAGGGGGAATTAGTTATATAGAAGTTAGACATAGCTAAGTCCTAGCGTTAAAGCTATAAGGTAATAGTAATTAATAGCAAGCTAGCTATATAGGAAAATAATTAGGACCTAATATTATTAAGGTTTTATTTTTTTACTAATACGTAAGGGTGTAAGGGATTATAATAATCCTATATTACACTATAAGGTTAAGGAATAGTTAAAGTAGTATACTTTCCCTAGCTAGTAGTTTATTATATAATTAAGGATAATTATATATAGGGGGTATTATATTAGGAGCATAAAGGCATAAGGGATATTATAAGAGGGCTACCTCTCTAAGTAAGGCAAATCCCTAGATAACTTATACGCTAAGACCTAGTAGCTAGATAGTTATGTGGGCGTAAAGAGAAGGTATATAATAAGGACCTCTCCTATTTAGGGGAGAGGTTAGAGTTTAAAACCTTCACGCACTTACCCCTAGTGTTACGTGCTAGAATTGACAATTGGCCTGTTACCTAGGATGTGGCTAGCACGTGACCTAGAACCCCTATATTAGATGATAGCTTTGACCTCTAGCTAGTTGAAGAACAACAACCTTAACACACTCATTTTATCTTACGTTTTATATCGTAACACCTAGCTATCACCTTCTTAGTAGTAACCTTATTCTCCCACTATCACTTTGTTTATCTCTCCCCACGCCTTTAGCCGTGACACTATGTTCCTAATGCAAAGTTAAGGCAATCTTTTATAATAGGGTGTCTCTATAGTCCCTCTTTCTAGGATATAACTACTAGTTTATACGTCCTAGCCTAGTCTATTCCTAGGATAAGGTTCTTAGGGGTATTAGTAATATAGTAGTAAACTTAGCACATTTTTACATAGCTTATACTATCTTTACTAAGATAATCTAATTTAAGATTCCTTAATATAGAATAAGGGTCTTAGCTATACTTTTAAGTAATATATTATCTTTTTATATATTAGCCTAATCTGCCTTTAATAGTAATTTTAGGTAAATAATTAATTCTATTACACCTATGTTAAGTAACGCAGGCATTACTACTTACTTATAATCTTACTATAATAATGCCTAAACTTTTATTCTTATATTCTTAGATAATTTATTAGCAAGGGCATTATCCTAGGCCTAAGTAAAGCTAATTAGTGTCTTATTTATATCTTGCCTTACTGCTTAGTTACTATTATTCCTATATAATAGCATTATATAGGTTATACTCTTATAGAAAGAATAATCTAGTTCTTTATATCTTAGTGTAATATAACTAGGTTATTTATATTTAAAGTATACTATAAAGAATCTTATAGCTCCTTTACTACTTTATTATAGTATATCCCCTATAGGTAAATTTAAGTATTATCTTTTTTATCTATAGTCTTATTTATAATTATTACTTTAGTTACTATTCTAACCTATTTTTATTATAACTTTTGCTTTCTTTCTTTAACTAGCTAAATAAGTCTATATTACTAAGAACTCCTAGCTAAGTATTTACTTCTTTATAGTATTCTTTAGACTATTAATAAATATATAAATTTAAAGTCTTATAGGGATTACTTTAGGGAGTTTAGCCTTAGCTTTTATCTATATTTTTATAAATCCCTAAAAAAACTAATAGTTTTCTTATATAAGGGTTAGTAGTATTTTTATAGCCTTTAAGCACTATATGTTTTTATTTATTATTCTAGTTTTTAGCTAATTTATAAACCTAGCCTAAGTATAGTCCTAGTAATCTATATAGCTATCTATAGCTATATAATATATTTATTATTACTTTATATTCTTTACTAAGTAGCTACTAGTATAGGCTACCTTAGTAGTATTATTAATAAATATCTTATAGTCTAGGGTAAAAGCTATATTAAGGTTTACTAAGAAATACTTAAGACTTTTATATAAATCTTCTTTATATACTAGAGTCTTTAGTTATATTTTTATAAGACTATAGTAATATATAGTTATAATAAGTTTAAAGCTTCTTAGTAAGTCTAATAGTAGTATAATTATAGGTCCTTTAGTAAAGTTAGTAAGTCTAGTACTAGTGCTAACTAATAATATACCTAACTTAATTATACGCTACTATTCCTATAATTATAGAATTTTCTATCTTTTCTAAGCTCTTTATAGCTTAGTCTTTACTTACTTAAGGATTTAGTTTAGCTTCTTATTATTATACTTAATTTCCCTATAGTTATTATATTAGTCTATAGTAAGCTCTTTATTATTATTTTAATCTTTAGGAGTGCTAGTTTTATTATTCCTATCTAGGCTAGTAAACCTTAGGGTTACACTATCCTAGTGTTTTTTATTATTACTTAGGTATAGCAAACTAGCTATATAATTACTATATATAGTAAATTATATAGCTATTCTATTTAATTCTAATATTATAATCTATTGATTTTTATATTTTTTTTGGGCGCATTGTGGCCAATGCATCTGATTTTCAACAGACATGATTGCTAGCAATACCTAGCCAGTACAACAATTAACATACAAGTTAAAAAGTCCACAGAAATAGATTCAACCCAAGATAGAAACATAAAGGGTTATAACAATTTAAGCAGTTTTACCTCGTGCTTGGGAGGGGATATTATAATCTATAACTAATAGTCTATTTACCCTAAAGGGTTTAAGAGTTTAATTTATTATAGCTAAAGGCATAGGGAGAGATAAATAAAGTAATAGTAAGAGAATAAGGTTATTACTATAAAGGTAATAGCTAAGGGTAAGTGTATAAAGGTTTTAAACTCTAACCTCTCCCCTAAATAGGAGAGGTCCTTATTATATACCTTCTCTCTATACCTATATAACTATCTAGCTACTAGGTCTTTGCGCACGAGTTATCTAGGGATTTGCCTTGCTTAGAGAGGCGGCCCTCTCACGATGTCCCTCATGCCTTCATGCTCCTAATAATAAGCCGCTACTCTTCGCGGCATTATAAACAGCCTTGTTATGCGAGCGGGCAGACTATGGATATCTAGGCGTAATTATAGTAGGAATAGTAAAGTGCATAGCATTAGTCTAGGTGTTATAGTTAAGCTTAGTAAGGTACGTAATCTTAACTTTAACCTTAGCACTAGGAGAAATATTACTAATAAGTGCTGTGAATATATCTAAAGCCTTATAACTTTGCTTAAGGAGAGTAACCTTCTTGCCCTACTATTTTGCTTTATTATATATAATCCTAGCTTCTTAACGTTCCTTAATAGCACCTTTAACTATCCAGGTTTTTATAGTGTATAAGAAGTAAATAATAGTTACACTATTAAGAATAGGAAACTAGTAGTATACCTTATTAAGTAATGCTATGCTATTAGGGTTAACAAAATCTTACGTAAGGATAGTGCTTAAGGTGGAAGTAAGGATTATAGCGTGGACTTTTACGTTAATTCACGGAAGAAACTCGCGAGTCTTATCTCGCGTAACGTAACACCTGCAAGCGCTTAGCTTAGCTAGATAAAGTATCTTTAATAGCTCTAGTTGCCTAATAAAAAAATCTATAGGTATTCTTAGAGATCCCTAATTAGACATTATAAATTAAGAAAAGCGGTAATTACGATGTCTTTATGTCTTATACTAATAAGGGCTTAGTAAGGGGGTAGGGAGTAGTTAATGTAGAGCAAGGGTTATGTGTTTAATAGAGTAGGTAGCGAGTAGATAGCAGAAGGCAATATCTTATGTGCTATAGAAGTTATGGCTAACATTAACTTAACTGCTTAGGAGGGGAGGTAGATAAGGATAAGGCCTAAATCTTGTAAATAGTGGATATAGACAACACGTTAGTATTAATGCGCGCTGTCTCTACTTTATGGGGTCACTAAATGCGCATATCGCGTTTTTGAATGCGCATATTGCGTTAGACCTAAAACGGATAAAGTACCTTTCTACCTAATCTCCCGCCAAATATACTAGCTCTTTTTAGTGGCGAATGCAGGCAGCTTACTGTAATGCTTGTAACGCTTGCAACCTCTTCTATAAAATTCCTTCCTTTCTTTTCACACAACGCAACGCAACGCAACGCAACAAGGCGCGCACATATAGGCATCTTAACTAATAGCGAAAATTAGCAGACGCGAGCCACACAAAAACGCAATATGCGCATTTAGTAACCCACTTTTATACAAAGATAAAGCTTATACTCCGTACTCTATAGAGGAAAGAAGTTAATTTAACTTAGGCTAGCTATTACTTATAGTAAGGTAGGGCGGGGTATAAGTAGCGTAGCCTACTAAAGGTTAGCCGCTAGACTATATCACGCTAATATTAAAGTATTAGACTATACTCTATACTCTATATTCTAGTAGGGTAATGTCATGGCTAAAGGCGTGGGAAGAGATAAACAGAGTAATAGTGGGAGAACAAGGTCGCTGCTATAAAGGTAATAGCTAGGGGTAAGTGCGTGAAGGTTTTAAACTCTAACCTCTCCCTAAATAGGAGAGGTCCTTATTAAATACCTTCTCTCTATGCTTACGTAACTATCTAGCTACTAGGTCTTAGCGCATAAGTCATCTAGGGATTCGCCTCGCTAAGAGAGGTGGCCCTCTCACGATATCCCTCATGCCTTTGTGCTCCTAACAGGTAATTACTACTCTACATAGAAGATAATAATAGTAGGGGCCTAGCGGGAGGACTATAGGCATAGCAATTTACTCCGAATTACATAGAGTTAAGATTTACTATAACCCCTGTTAAGTTTCCTAGTCTAATTAACGCTACTATTAATAATCTATAAAATGGATTATTAAGCGGATTATTTATAAGCGTAGATTTGGTTAAAGTGAGTTACATTAGCCTAAAAGCGAAAAAACAGTTATAATTATATTATCTTAGACTTAACGTATCTAGACCTATATCGCAAGGATTAGAATAATGCGCTAAGTGTAGTCACGGAGATTAATCCTAATGCCATTGATATTGCGGCGAGTTTAGACAATGAGGGAGCTAGAGGCATCTTGAAAGGGTAAGCCTGCTAGTACTATTAGGGTGATGACAAGCTAGTTTCATTAAGGCCGTTGCATAGCATCCCCATCCTCGTTAAAAACAATATCGCTACAATTAAAAGAATGAATAATATATGTGAGTCCTAATTATCCGCTATGCGACTTTGGAGAGTGAAGGGCTGACAAAATGACAACGTAAAGCTGGATTGTGGCTCTTGCATGGCGCCAAAGTGCCCCGAGATGCCACCACAGTTACAAAGCTCCGCCAAGCAGGCGCAATCATCCTTAGTAAAGCAAATCTTAGCCAATGGGCCCAAAGTCGCAGTTTTAAACCCGTCCGAGGCTGGTCTGCCCACGGCGGCCAAACCTACGCGGCATATCACGAGAAGCAAGATCCAGGCGGGAGCTCTAGCGGGAGCGGTGTCGCCTCTGAAATTGGTCTTGCGTTTGCATCTCTGGGCACCGAAACAGATGGATCAATCATCTTCCCATCTCACAAGAACGGTATAGTAGGATTAAGCCCACTATGGGCCCTACCTCGCGGCATCTTGTTATTCCATGTACAGAGCATCAAGAAGCCGTCACGAACCGTCCGCGACGCAGCGGCCGTGCTACAAGCTATGTATAGCGGGATATGACCCTCGGGATAACTACACATCTGTCATACCGCACATCCCAGATTACGTGTCTGCCTGCAAGGTGGATGTCCTCCGCGGCGCCCGCATCGGCATTCCCTGGAACGTCATCACGGCCGACGTAGGCATCGAAGACTACTTGCCGCGCGAGGAATTCGATGCACTTACAGGCATTCTCGATACAGTCGTGACCGTCCCGAGGCATCTCCCTTCCGTCCGAGCTGTGATAGAACTCGTCGTCCGAATGCTTTTAATTAAGGCCAGCTCAAACTATACATTACAAAGTTAACAGGTCCTCTGTCGATGAGAAATAACATGAAGCATCGAGTGCACGGCCAAAATATCTCGTCTAGGTCTAATACAGGACAATACACGGCGCGAAAGACTTGCATCGCCTTCGAGAGAGAGATTGCTTAGGTCTGAAGACAAGCGTCTTGTGTAATATGACACGAGAAAGAGAACATCGTCTCTGATCACAGGCCCATTGCAACAGTGGAAGGGCTCGACGGAACTTCGACGTTCCCCACAGCGAGCTTAACACTACATCATCTTGTCATTGCCTCCGCCATATTCCTTAATCTCACTTCCCGTTTTCTTTAGCAGCCTGTTGGCTTGCTTCGTACTCTGCGGTCTGTTGGCGGAGAAGAGCTAGCTGCGCCTGATAGTCGGCTTTAGCCTCCTCAGGAGACAGTATCCTTCCTGTCTGGCATAATATCCGGAGTCTCTTCATCTGCATCGTTGTCATCTTGCCGTGCTTAGTGCTCTGCTTCCTGCTCTTTCGTGTGTGCTCTTTCGTTAGCAATTCTCAATACCTTTGGTGGCGACAACCTAGGAGGCATACCAGATATCTCTCCTCGACTTGAGCCTCGGGCGGCGGTCTCTTGCTGGCCTGTCTTGGTTGTTTCGGGTCCGGAAGACATGATTCATGACACTCTTGCATGAGGGATTGGCTTGTATATTGCTGCAAGATAATCCACAGATGGCAAAATCAAGTATACAGCAAAGGGACTTTTGACATACACGCCTTAACCACTCTGTGATGTGGTTGAGAACAGCGACTAATCTGCGAGGCTAGCGCGGTGGCCTGCCGAACCCCCCAAAAAACTGAAATAATTAATCATGCCACGCCCCACTTCTTTTGGTTATTACCGAAGTTTTATTTGGATCTTAGGCAGGTTCCTATCCATTTCCATAAAATCGAAGTGAGACGCGGCGGACCGAGCCGCCGCGTCGAAGTTGAATCGAGGGCTAAAATGACCTCCGCCATCGATTTGAATGAACCAGACCAACAGCGTAGTATAACGTCACTCAGAAGTAAGCCCTGAATATCTGGGAATCGGTGTTCGGCGCATCGACGCCGCACGAGGTTGCTTCGGTCGTCAGATTCAGTTAGCTCATGGAAGGTTGGTTTGCCTGTTAGGATTTGATAGACAACGCAGCCGTATGCGAAGATATCGCTCTGCAGGGTAACGGAGTCGTCCTTGCGATTATACCATTTATATCCAGCGGTTGCTTCCTTTCCATCCATGCTGCAACCCTCAAAGTCAATCATCTTCAATTGTCCGTCGACGATGACTATATTCTCACAGCCAACATCAGCATGAATAATACCTTGCTGGTGTATGTATAGGAGCCCTTCCGCAACATCTCTTATCCAAGCCAGCTTTTTTGGGTCGAAACAAGGCCAATTTGATCCAGCGACAACAAAGGTATACCACGTTCGAGGATGATGGAACCTGGGGTTGCTTCGCCAAAGTATCCGATTATGTTGGGGTGCGAACCGAGGCGACCCAAGGCTTGGCGCTCCACGATGCCGCGATCGAGTTCCCAAGACTCCTTCAAGACCCAGTCTTTGTCAATCGCGTAGACAGCACCCGAAGTACCGTGTGCGAGAAATTCGAGCGCGTCGAAGTCAATGGGCAACTGCGGGCCAGGGCCGCACGAACTACGCGGCCTAACCGTGGAGGTCATGCTGTCGTTGATTGTTAGGTTAGTGGCGGCAGTCGTCGACGTCGCGGTAGCAGTGCTCACATCTTCGTATATCTCCCCGCCAACCGAGGCACCTGAGTCTCGGCAAATCCTGCAAGGTCCTCTGCGATGTGAATCAAAGTTGAGCCCTAGAGACTGGTCGAATGTTGGATTATTACAACGCGGGCCGGGCCTAGGGCAATCTGCACACCGTTTGTAAAGACGCTTCACTATTCTGTGTTGCGGGTTTCTTTGACAATCATCGGGCACGATGTTTGCGGTCGTATATCTGCACATAGTATGGGACTAAGAAGGAGATGTTAGGAGACAATGTAGTGTTAAGGCCATCTGAAAACGTAGGACCTCGAGGCACGCTATAGAAGCATCATACAGTATCTGTCAAGGTAGGGGTCGGTACAGATGATAGAAAACGTTCGATTTGATCAATTAGAGGTGCAGACGGCACCTGACTTTTATACCTAAAAGGTACACAGTGCGCTATGGTAATAACTAGTCTACGGAGGTACTTCTAATATATTGTCTCCACTGTTATCTTATAGAGGGTTTAATCCTAGTTAATGCGCGGGCTATATCCACATATCTAGTGCTTTAAGGAGCTCTCCCTAACACACCCCCTAGCTAAGATATCTATTAAAGCTAGAGTTAATAAGCGTAGGAAGAGGTTATAATAAATTCCTAGTATTGTAATTACGTGGGAATCTCCTATAAGCTAATCTAGTAATAGAAATCCCTATGTATTTAGCTTAATAGAGGCTTTGTGAAGCTATCTATAGGTATCTATTAGGAGCACAAAGGCATGAGGGACATCATGAGAGGGCCGCCTCTCTAAGCGAGGCGAATCCCTAGATAACTTATGCGCTAGGACCTAGTAGCTAGATAGTCACGTGAGCGTAAGGAGAAGGTATATAATAAGGACCTCTCCTATTTAGGGAGAGGTTAGAGTTCGAAACCTTTGCGCACCCACCCCTAGCTATCACCTTTATAGCAGTAACCTTATTCTCCTATTATTACTCTGTTTATCTTTTCCCACGCCTTTAGTCATAACAGTATTTTAGAGGTCTTTAACTAATTTACCTTAATATTGCCTAGGGTATATTACTCTTAAATCTATATTTAATTTATATTAAGATACTTAAGGCTAGTTTAAAGCCTTCCTTCCTTATGCTTTATAATATAAATTATCTACTTATTATTACACTAGATAATTAATAGTAGTGGCACGTAGACCTTAATATTATAAAGTAGCCTTCTAAGAGATATACGCTCTTTTGCGCTATAATTTAAGGCAAAGAGCTTTGCTTCTATACTTAAGGTTATTATGTAATATTGCTTACTAGACTTCTAATTAATTATAGTACTATATATAATAAAGATATATCCTTATATTAACTTTTAAGTATTAGGATTATTACTAAGGGAAGCATTAGTACTAGAAAATAATATATTAAAGCTATTTGCTCCTAAGTATTAGATATATAGCTTCTTTATGTTCTAGGCGTATAAAATTACTCCTTTTATAAGCTTAATATGCTTTACTAAAGGGTTTATTATAAAGGAGGCAAGCTTTAAAGCTATAAAGGCTATATCTAGTCTTCTAATAATATAAAGATAGACTAAAGAGCTAATAACTGCTTTATAGTAATTAATCTCTTTATTAGTAGCTTTACTTGTGTTTATAAGGATTGTGGCTATTATAAAAGAAGCTATAATTAAGCTCTTTAAATTATTATTAATAATGTTAGGAATAAACTTCTATGTGATCTTTTAAATGTATAATTCCTATAATAACTATATCTCTTTAGTATTATAATTCCTAATAATTTTAATACCTAGGAACTACTTTAAATTTCCTTAGTCTTTAATATCTAGATTATTTATTAACTACTTATATAGCTCTTTAAATTTTACTTTAAATCTATTAGGATATATTACTATAATATTATCTATATAAAAGAATAGGATAAATCTATCCTTTATAAAGATATATAGGTTTTCCTTTCCTTAAATAAAGCCTATCTTTAATAGGAATTATATTAGATATAGAAACTATTATTAAGGAGCTTCTCTTAGCCTATATAATACTTATATTATCTTCTAGAGATAATCTCTTATATTTATACCTTTAGAGGTTTATAAAAGATAGGTTCTTTAAGTTTTATATATAGGAAGGCATTCTAAATATTATATTAATAAGTATTAAGATTATTAGCATAATAAACTATAAGTAGTATATACAGAGATTATAAAGTAAGCGTAGCTATATAGTTATTAAGGTTATTTTTTAGTTATTAATTACCTTATATAACTATTCTAGCTTTAAACTCTATAACTATGCCTTTCTTATTAGTTTTATATTTAAAAACCTAGCTAAGGTTAATAATCTCCTAATAGCATTCTAAATTAAGTAATTTATCTAGTATATTCTCCTAGTAGTTTAAGGATAAAAGCTTTAAAAGCTCCTTTATAATTACTTCCTTCTAGTAGTTATAATAGGCTAAGGCTATAGCTTAATAATAATAGGTAAGTTCTAGGGGTATATCTTTAATATATAAACTATATTAAGTGCCTTAGAATACTATTAAAACAGCAGAAGAAAACTGTAAGAATAAGGGGATAGCTAGGCAAGAGGTATAGGGGCACTTTATATATTAACTAAAGCTTGCTAGGTCTAAGTGTATAGTGTATGTGAACCGCTGTCTTCTAGCTAGTGGTTTACTAGCGTTACGTGGACCTAGCCCTAGGGCATAGTGTATTACGGGGTTGTGAGGCCTCGCTCCCAACACAGGTGCACCCCGCGACACACTATGCCCTAGGGCTAGGTCCACGTGACGCTGGCGAACCACTGGCTATAAGACAGCGGTCCGCACACACTACACACTTAGACCTAGCAAGCTTTAGTCAATATACAGAGTGCCCCATACCTCTTGCCTAGCTATCCCCTTGTTCTCACAGGGGTGCACCTATATTAGGAGCAGGGCTTTATAATTGCCCCCTTACTTTTAGCTAGGCTTCTAAATAGCTTTAGATTTATCTACTATAATATAGCTATTTGCTATCTAGTAGTTATAATAATATTACTAAATTAAAATATTATAATAATAATAACTAGTAATTATCTCCTAGTAATATATGTAGTGCTTAGGTATAAAGTTACCTAGGATCCCCTATTATATTACTTCCTTTTCTCCTTTATAAAGCTAGTTTATTTTTAATTAATCTTTAAACTTTAATTATACTAGCCCTTCTCTTACCTTTTACTATCTCTTTGCTATTACTATAGAGGTAATTTGCTTTTACCTTTATTTATATATATATTACCTATACACTAGGTATATAAAGTTTAAGAAAAACCTACTAATTAAGATTAAACTCCTATAGATTATCTATAGTTTCCCTTATATTTTAGTTATAGTAATAGCTAAAATAAAGCTTTCTAAATGTTATATATAGTATAATAAGCATAGAGATATATATAAGATAGTAAGTTACCTATTATTCCTATACTTTATAGTCTCTTATTACTAACTTTTCTATATAGGCTATAGTAACTCTAGCTAGAGATTTTACTAACCTAATAGTTATTTTTAAATAAGTCTAGGCCCTTATAAATACTGCCTTTAATATAAGGGAAAAGAGAGTGTCCTAGTGTTTTTAGAGGTAACTTACTAATAGCTTACTAAGTGTGTTTATAGTTTAGTTATAGGGTTTAACTATACTAATATAGTGCACTATATAGCCTTTAGATTAATAAGTGCTACTAAGGTATATTAGGTCTATTAATCTATAAGCTATTTACCTATTCTTTACTTATATTTCTATATAAGCTATATCTATTATATACTAGTAGTATATAGTCTCCTACTAGTAACTTTAAGTTACTATAGTTTTTACTACTCTAGCCCCTCTAGCTATAGTTTATATATAACTCTTTATTATATTTTTACTAGTCTTTTACTAACTCTTTTATAGGGAGACCTAGAGGATATTATAAGTGCCTAGGAGGCAAAGATAGTCCTTTAGCTCTAGCCCTCTAACCTAGGCTATATAGCCTAAGCTATAGTAATGTATTAGTTTTACTATACTATAAAGGAGGTAATTAAGGTAAATAAGAATAGCACTAAGTTTGCCTTTATTAATAGCGCGCTTTTTACCTATAGGGGTGTAATTATTAAGAGTTTTCTAGTTATTTTACCCTTTCTTTAAGGCAGCTTTCCTTTGTTTTTTAGTAGTTTATCCTAGACCCTTAATTAGAGTTTTAATAGTAGCTAGAGATACTAGCCTTTTTCTATAGTAAACTTATATCTTTTTTCCTATAATTCTATTATATCTTACTACTAACTTTCTTCCCTTTTATCTAGTAATACATATAAATTATATATTAAGTGCCTTCTATATCCTTTACTAGGATTTACTAGTTATATTCGCTAGGCTAGCCCTTCTATTTTACTAGGTATTTATTATCTTTATAAGTCCTTTTATAATTCTTAACTTCTTTAACTTTATACTTATTATCTTTATCTTTAAGGTCTAGCATTAGTATATCCTTATCCTCCGCGTTTCCCTAGTATTTCTATAGCTCTAGTAGGCTAATATAAAAGACATTATATAATTAACTATATTTTTTAGGTAATATAAGCTAGTAAGCCTATTTTCCTATAGTATTAAGTATTTAAAATAGCCTAATAAACCTAGTAATTAGCTTGCGTTTTATATCTTTAAGTCTAATATTCTTAGCTAATAAAAGTACTAGGTCTCCCTTTTTTAGGGTTAATAGCTAGTAGTACTAGTTATAGTACTTTACCTGTGTTTTAGTGGCTTTTTCCTAGCTTTGCTTAAGTTATTTTCTAACTTTATATAGCTTTATAATATATATATATGCTTCTAGCACCTCCCCTTTAGCAATCTTACCCTTAAGAGCTAGGTAAAACTTAGGTAAATAGCCTATAAGCGTATAATTTAAGGAGTAGCTAGTTGTTTTATTAACCATATTATTATAAGTAAATTAAGCTATTAGAAGCAGTTTTAGCTATATTTATTAATTCTCTCTAATAAAGTATTAAAGGTAGTGCTTAAGTACCTAGTTTATTCGCTCTATTTACCTATCTATTTAAGGGTAAAATACTGTAAATAGCCTATATTTAATATAGGATAGGTAGTATAAGTCTAACTAGAACTAGCTTATAAAGACGGATCCTCTATCTAATATAATGCCTTCTAGTGGTTTAAATTATAATTTAATCTCTTAATAAAATAGCTTTACTAGTTTAGCTACGTTAATTATAGTTAATACTAGGAGGAAAATAGAGTACTTAGTGAATTAGTCTATAATCACTAGGATTATATTAGTTACTTAATTAGTTATCTATAATATAGGTAAGCCTATAATAAAATCTATTAAGATTTTTACCTATAGTTACCTTAGTATTAGTAGGGATTTAAGAGATCTATATAGGTAATATCTTTACGCTACTACCTATTAGTACATACTATAACTTATAATATAGTCTAATATAGACTTGCTTATTACTAGCTACTATAAGTGGCGCTTTAAGAGCTTAAGAGTGCGTTTAGTCCTAAAGTAACTTACTAGTGGATTATTATAGTATAGCTATAGGAGCTCTAATTATAAGATAGGCTCCTAGGGAATAACTACCTAGTCTTAGTATATTAAAAGGCCCTTCTTACTATATAACTATAGACTAGCTTTTCCCTTTCCTTTTACTAAGGAGTTTACCTTATTACTTTACCTTTATAAATCTAGATCTTAGTCTTATGCCTTTTATAGTAATTACACTAAAGGTTTATTTAGCTTAGATTAGTAAGGATCTAGTAATATAATAGCCCCTAAATCTCTTATATATTAATACCTTAAACACACACTACTTTCTCCTTAAAATCACCCTTATTTAGCTAATCTTTTACTAGATCCTTAGTAACTAACTAGCTTATATGCTATATAGCACTATTTAACTAAGCTACTCTAGCCTTTATAGGTTTCTCTCTTTTAACTAGGATATTTTCCTTCCCTAAAGGCATCTTACTATATCTTCCTTAATATATTAGTATCCCTTTTACTAGTTCTTTAGTAATTATTATCTTCCTCTAAAGTTCTAGTAGGAGCGCCTTATTTATAATAGGTTTACCCTTATAATTAGACCTTCTTAATAGTATATCTATAGGGTTACTTTTCCCTAGTTTATGCTTAATTATAAAGTAAAAGGGATAGAGAAATATATATTATCTTACCTACCTCCTATTTAACTTTAGCTACTTTATAAAGGTTTATAGATTATAGTAATTTAATAGAACGTCCACTAGGCTTACTATACCTTTAATATAGTGTTACTATTATTTAAATAACTTTACTATAGTAAGTAGCTCTTAATTAGCTATACTATAGTTATATTTAGTATCTATAAACTTCCTTAACTAAAAGGCTACTAAATACTAATAGCCCTTATTATCCTACTAGGATAGGATTCCTACTATTATTAAGATTAAAGCATTTATCTTAATACACACTAGTTAACTTATGTTATAATAATAAAGCAAAGGCACTTACTAGAATATATCCTTTAGCTAGTTAAACGCTAGCTATTCCTTTGCTTTAAATATAAACTTCCTAGTCTAAATACTATTTTAACTACCTTTTATTAATATATATAAGGGTACTATAATCCTAGAGTATTTATAAATAAACCATTAGTAAAAGTTATAAAACCTAAGAAATAACTATATATCCTTAAAGCTTATTAGCTCCTTCTAGTCCTAAATTATATTAACTTAACTTATATTTATTAAAATCCTATTAACTAATAGGATAAACCTAAGAAACTCTATAGATTCCTAATAGAAGGAGCACTTAAAGGGCTTAGCATATAGCTCCGCTAGTTATATATACTCTAGGACTTCCTTAATATATATAGTATACTCCTCCTATGTTTTTAAGAAGATAAGGATATTATCTAGATATACCACGTAAATTATATTAACTAACCCCTAAAGCGCTTTATAGATATATCTTTAAAAGGTAGCTAAGGTATTTATTAGCCTAAAAGGTATAATAAGATATTTATAGTGCCTATAGCGTATATAGAAGGCAGTCTTTTATTTATTACCCCTTTAATATAGATTTAGTAGTAAGTATCTTTAATATTAATTTTTAAGAAGAAGTAAGCCCCTTAGTATTAATCTAAGATCTCTAAAATTAAGGGGAAAGCATAGTAATTCTTTTATATAACCCTATTAAGTCCCTAATAATCTATATATAGTTAGAGTATTTTATCCTTCTTTAGTATAAATAGGATTAGCGCCCCTATAGGACTCTTTAAAGGTCTTATCTAGCCCTTTACTAGGTTATTCTTAATATACTCTTAGAGTTTCTATAGTTTACTTTAGGAAAGAGGGTAAATAAGTCTATATAGTAGTGTAGTATTAGGTACTAAATTAATTATATAGTTTATTAACTTTCTTAATAGAAGGCTTCCTACCTTATCTAATATAAATATATCTTTAAACTTATATAGTTCTTTAGGGATATTACTAACTATTCTATAGGCTTTTGCCTCCTTATTATCTTTAAGGGTAATAAACTTATTCTCTATAACTCCTATAATAGTATATATTATTATCTTATTATATATTACCTTAGTAAACTTATAGAGAGTTATTAATAAAAAGGCTTTTCTCTTTTTCTTAAACCACTATTCTTATAAGTATAAATAGAGGTATATATACTCTTTTACTAGTATATATATTCTAATTAATATAGGACTTCCCCTACTCTTAGGTCTCTATCTATAGCTATATATAGTAGCTTAAGATCCTTTTCTTCTTTCCTTAAATCTTTAATTATAATAGGTACCTTATAAATACTATATTAGGGGATTATAAGGGCCCTTATTACCTTAAGGATAGGTATAGTAATCTTAGCCTTATCTAGCTTATAGGTTTTTATAAATTTAGTACTAATAATATTAACCTTAGTATAACTATCTAGATTTACTACTATTTAAATATCTTTATACCTATAAATAGTAACTAGTGTGTAGAAGTAATACCCTACTAGTACCTTAGCTTAGGAGATAGAAGTAAGGGTATTTACTTTTACCTCTAGTAGTTTCCCTAGTCTCTTTTATACTCTCTTTTTAGCTTATTATAAAAGTATACTATATATTTAGTGCTATTATAGTTATAGTAATATCTTTTCTCTTTAACTTCCTTATTATTTAGAGCTATAGCTAGGGTTTTTCTTTCTCTTTATCTTTTTAATCTTTATTAGGTTTATAGCTATATAGGGAGTTATATTTATAGTATTAGGGGTTCTTAGAAGACCCCTTATCCTTAGAATACTTATATCTTTACTTACTCCTTAGTATTACCTCCTAAAACCACTAGGTAAGTTATATAACCTTCTCTCTAGTCTTTTTAATAATAGAGGTATATAGGTTAATATAGTTCTATAGGTTAGGGAGTAGTTTTATAAAGAATATAAGTATATAGGACTTTTTAGAGGCTTTTTCTAGGTATTTCTCTAGTAAATCTAAGTAAATACTAAACTTAATAAGGCTTTAGCCCTTATATTACTTTATATTTTCTAATTACTTAGTAATCTATATATTATAGTTTATAAAGTCTCTAAGTAATATAAGTGTCTAAGTCTAGAATTTATTCTAGTTATCTTTAAGTTCTTTATAGCTACTAGCTAACTATTCCTTAAGGTATTAGTCCTATCTTACCTTATAATTAGTATATATATAGTTAAGTATAAAGAGAATCTTTTAGTAATTATATATATACTTATATCTTACTCTATTAAAGGCATAGTTAAGGTTATTAATCTATATCTTATATTTTTATAGGTTAGTAAGGTAGGTAAGCTTAGTAATATTCTAGACTTTAACTTCCTTATTATTCTTGCTTAAGAATAAGCTTAACCTTTATAGCCTTTTTACTTATTCTTTCCTTATATTTAGATAGAGTAACTTAATAAGTTCTTATTCCTTATCTTATAGCTTCTTTAGTTCTTCTAGCTAGGTAATTTATTTTACTATTATTACTTAATAGGTAGTAAGGGTAAGAGGTCTAAAGGGGTTTCCCTTTCCTTTAGTTAGGGTATTAGTAATACTAGGGGTAGAGGTTATACCTATAGCTATAGTGCTATTACCCTTAGAAGGTTAGTCTTAGTTATTTACTAGCATTACCCTATTAGATTATATAGTTCTTCCCCCTATATTACTCTTAGGTAGCTAGTATTAAAGCTTTAGAATTATAAGAATAAGGGGATAGCTAGGTAAGAGGTATAGGGGCACTCTATATATTAACTAAAGCTTGCTAGGTCTAAGTGTGTAGTGTATGCGGACTGCTGTCTTATAGCTAGTGGTTTGCTAGCGTTACGTAGACCTAGCCCTAGGGCATAGTGTATTACGGGGTGCACCTGTGTTAGGAGCGGGGCCTCACAAAAACTATACTTACCTAGCTTTCCTTAATTCCTTTCTTTAGTATTTTCTAGTTATAATATTATCTAGATTAATACTATTATTATAGGGATAATAATTCTTTACTATCTTACTACCTTTAGTAGTAATTTTACTAGTATTTATAGTAGTATCTATATATTTAGATATTACTTTATATATAAATTTATTAATTTTATAAAATAGCGCATTATTACCTAGTATTTAAATCTCTATATTCTCTATAGTAACTAGCGCCTTATAAGAAGAGTTAGGAGGGGTTAAAAGTATACTAATATAGTTACCTTCTTACCCTAATACTTAAGGTAGTATTTTTACTTTAAACTACTTATTTTCCTATTTTATAGTTAATAGTAAAAAGGCTTAATTATTCTCTTTAAGTTCTATTTTAATAAGGTCTTAGCTAATTTCTTCTTTAATATCTTTAGCCTTAAGCTCTTTAAGTAGTATAATTATTAATATCTTTTCCTTTTAAGCTAATTCTAGCTTTTCTTCTAGTTTAAAGAAGGAGTTCTTATTAAATTAAACACACACTAATATAATAACCTTCTAATTATAGAATATTAGCACCTAGATAATATACTAGGATTTACCTCTATAACTAATAAGGTAACTAATATAAGCTTTTTACTCTAATTAAGGGATTATATTATATAATTTAATATGCTTTAAAGCCTTTATTATTATTAGAAACGCTTTACATCTATAAGCATAAAGATAAGTAATTAAGGGTTTTTAGATCTTTACTATCTATAAGTAGGCAGGGATGGTTTTCCTAGCCTAATTTTACTAAAGTTTATATAGTATAATCTAATTCCTATAATACTTAAAAGGTATTTAATTTAGAAGATAAACTATAGTATTAAATACCTTATTATTAAGTTCTAATAAAAACTAAGCCTTAAGGCTTAATATATAAGCTTTTACTTAATATTAGGAGCACAAAGGCATAAGGGACATTATGAGAGGGCTGCCTCTCTAAGCGAGGCGGATCCCTAGATAACTCGTGCGCTAGGACCTAGTAGCTAGATAGTCACGTAGGCGTAAGGAAAAGGTATATAATAAGGACCTCTCTTATTTAGGGAGAGGTTAGAGTTTAAAACCTTTACGCACCTACCCCTAGCTATTACCTTTATAGTAGCGACCTTATTCTCCTATTATTACTCTATTTATCTCTTCCTATGCCTTTAGTTATGACACTTAACCACCCCCTAGATCTCTTTACCTTACTATTCTAACTAGGTATTAAGGGAGCTAAATTATAAACTATAATGCTAGTAAAGGCTATCTTATCTTTTATATTTTCTATAAAGAGAGCTTTTTTAATATTACTATGTAAAAATTATAGTTAAATACTACATTAAGTGCTTAGGAAGCCTATTATTATATAGAAGCTATTATAAATACTATCTTTAGTCTCAAATAAATAAAAGAAATATATTAAGGTTATAAGGCATATAAATATATACTAATACCTATTACTATTCTAATAAGGAGAGTTATAGTAATCTAGATTAACTAATAACCTATAACCTAGTCCTTAAGAAAGTCCTTTAGGTATAACCTATAATCTCTATTACTTAGCTTTACCTATAGTATATATCTTATATTATATAAGCTTAGGTCTAATTAATTTAATGCCTAAAGTTATATTTATAAGTTTTATAAAAGCCTTTATACCTAGATAACTATATTATTAATACTAAAGCTTAATATCTCCCTTTATAAGTAGCTTTAGTAATTAGCTTATTATAATATAAGCTTTTTTAAATTATCTAATAGCCTTAATAATATATAAAGCTTATTAATATTATAAATTCTTACTATAGGATATTTCCCTTTAATTAGTATACCTTTCTTTTAATCCTAGAAAATACTTACTTTTATAAGAATTATAGCTAATACTAGATTTACATAGAATTCTAGAATAAATAAAGCAATTTCTAATATAATTATTCTCTAGCTTTATAATATAGAATCTATAACTAATATATAAACTATGCCTTAACCTAATACTATATAGATTATACCTCTAGCCTTAACTTCTATTATAATAGTTTTATTAAAATTAGATTATTTAAACTAATAGATATTATTAAAAATGTAAATATTTGCTTTAGAATTATAAAGTACTATGTTTTACTTTGTTTCTAAGCTATCTATAGTGTTTAAAGCTAAAGTTATAACTTCTTTTAGAGATTAAGAACCTTCTAATTATATAAATAACAATATATTAGCTAATTTCTTGCCTAGAGTTACTATAAGATAGTTATTTATTAGATTCTATAATAGAATAATAATATTACTATTCTTTTCCTTTCTTTCTAGCTTCTAATTTATAGCCTTTGATTTCTTTTATGGATTCTCCTTAAGATATTTCTTAATATTATCTTTAGAGTTCTTTCTAACTTCCTAGTCCTTTAGAATAGCCTCTAGCTTATATATAGCCTTAAATAAATTATATAATTCCTTTTACTTTAAAGCTTCTTTAATATAATGCCTAGAGTAAGGGCACCTTATTCTTTCTAATTTGCTTTAACTATTTAATCTCTTAGTAGTAAGAGTATTAGCTAACTTTAATACGCTTTATAAAGCTTTATAATCTCTTTTAAACTTAGTAACTACCTTAAGGAATCTATAATCCTCTCCTTTATTAAGTAAATTATTTTACTTCTTCTAGAATAATTTAAATTTGCTTTAAAGAGGTATAATAAACTTATATAGTATTATCTCCTTAGTCTATTAAGTCTTAAGATCTTAATAATTTCTTTATAATACCTTTATTATTATAGCTTACTTATACTAATTATAGGTACCTTTAGCTTATAAATAATTATTAAGGCATGTTTTTATAAGAATAAGTATTTTCTTTATATTTAGCTTATACTAATCCTAAAGAAGCTTAAGGATTCTTTAAGTATAATATTAAACTAACTCTTTATCCTTAACTTTAGTATTAAAGTTAAGAGAATCTTATATATTCTTTAATAAAGACTTATAAATATATTCCCTAATCTTTAGTATTTACTTTAATAAGGCTATATACTTTATAAGGTTAAATTATAATTCTTTATATTAAAAGTTAAATTAATCCTTTATATCTTTATAAGTAATTCTCTAATTCTTAAGAGTATTAAGGTTATTTAGTAAGACCTCTAGTCTCTAATCTCTTTATAGGTATATAGGTATTATAGGTTCTTTAAGTAATTTAGCCTTATTAAGGTTAATATACTCCTAAATACTATAGGATTCTATATAATTCTTAATTTATATATACTATTTAATCTAGTCTTTCTCTAATAATAATACTATATTTAGAGTTTCTTTAAATATTATAAAGGAGGAATATACTAGTTAATTAAAGCATAGGTTAAGTGTTTTAACTAATTATTATAATAAAAGGATAATTATCTCTTAATAATTAGTAAGCATTAATTAATAATATCTAATAGAGCTTATATCTTTAATAATAATTAAAAAGGGTAATAAAAGCCTCCTAGGCTTATAACTATTAAGGTAGGGGTTAGTATAGATAATAGAAAATATTTAATTTAATTAATTAGAGGTATAGATAGTACTTAACTTTTATACCTAAAAGGTATATAGTGTGCTATAGTAATAACTAGTCTATAGAGGTACTTCTAATACATTATCTTTACCGTTGTCTTATAGAGGGTTTAATCCTAGTTAATGCGCGGGCTGCATCCACACATCTAGTGCTTCAAGGAGCTCTCCCTAATAGTATCCTTATAGCCTCAGGCATCAACCACGCTTAATGTGCCGCGCTTAGCCTACCTAGCACGAGCTTGTCATTTAGCCTGTGCAAAAGAGGTGAAGCTCTAACCAAAAGTTAGGGTTGTTGAGGATAATTGTATTCTTAAGTGTGTCATAACCTCGAAGGTGTGCAAGGTAAGCCACTAGACAAAAGATCCGCCAATGTTAGCTGTCGCTAACATTGCACCTTACAATCACTTAAGACCTATTGTTCATGCCATATTATGCCCTATAGCTGCTACTAGTCACAACCACGTGTGCCACTAGAGTCACCACGCCTTACAGAACACATAGCGCCTTACAGTCATCCACTTGACTTAGTGTCAGGGAGAGCTCCTTGAAGCACTAGATGTGTGAATGCAGCCCGCGCATTGACTAGGATTAAACCCTCTGTGAGACAACGGTGGAGACAATGTATTAGAAGTACCTCTGTAGACTAGTTATTACTATAGCGTACTATATACCTTTTAGGTATAAAAGTTAGGTACTATCTATACCTCTAATTAATTAAATTAAATATTTTCTATTATCTATACTAACCCCTACCTTAATAGTTATAAGCCTAGGAGGCTTTTATTACCCTTTTTAATTATTATTAAAGATATAAGCTCTATTAGATATTATTAATTAATGCTTACTAATTATTAAGAGATAATTACCCTTTATTATTCTAATTAGTTAAAACACTTAATATACGCTTTAATTAACTAGTATATTCCTCCTTTATAATATCTAAAGAAACTCTAAATATAGTATTATTATTAGAGAAGGACTAGATTAAATAGTATATATAAATTAAGAATTATATAGAATCCTATAGTATCTAGGAGTATATTAACCCTAATAAGGCTAAATTACTTAAAGAACCTATAATACCTATATACCTATAAAGGGGTTAGAGACTAGAGGTCTTACTAGATAATCCTAATACTCTTAAGAATTAGAGAATTATTTATAAAGATATAAAGGATTAATTTAATTTTTAATATAAAGAATTATAATTTAACCTTATAAAGTATATAGCCTTATTAAAGCAAATACTAAAGATTAGGGAATATATTTATAAGACTTTATTAAAGAATATATAAGATTCTCTTAACTTTAATACTAAAGTTAAGGATAGAGAGTTAGTTTAATATTATACTTAAAGGATTCTTAAGCTTCTTTAGGATTAGTATAAGCTAAATATAAAGAAAATACTTATTCTTATAGAAATATGCCTTAATAATTATTTATAAGCTAAAGGTACCTATAATTAGTATAAGTAAGCTATAATAATAGAGGTATTATAGAGGAATTATTAAGATCTTAAGACTTAATAGACTAAGGAGATAATACTATATAAGTTTATTATATCTCTTTAAAGTAAATTTAAATTATTCTAGAAGAAGTAAAATAATTTACTTAATAAAGGAGAGGATTATAGATTCCTTAAGGTAATTACTAAGTTTAAAAGAGATTATAAAGCTCTATAAAGCGTATTAAAGTTAGCTAATACCCTTATTACTAAGAGATTAAATAGTTAAAGCAAATTAGAAAGAATAAGGTGCCCTTACTCTAGGCATTATACTAAAGAAGCTTTAAAGTAGTGGGAATTATATAATTTATTTAAGGCTATATATAAGCTAAAGGCTACTCTAAAGGACTAGGAAGTTAGGAAGAACTCTAAAGATAATATTAAAAAGTATTTAAAGGAGAATCCATAAGAAAAGTCTAAGGTAATAAGTTAGAAACTAGAGAAAAAGAGTAGCGATATCTTTGTACCTTTATAGAATCTAACTAATAACTTAATTGCGGTTACCCTAGGCAATAAGACTATAAATATATTATTATTTATACGCTCTAAGTAAGGTTAATAGTTAAAGGAAGCTATAAATTTAACTACTAATACTATAGAAAGCATAGAGTTAAGGCAGAATATAGTCCTATATAACTTTAGAGCAAATGTTTATATCTTTAATAATATCTACTAGTTTAATTAATCTAAATTTAATAAGACTATTATAATAGAGGTTAGGGCTAGAGGTATAATATATATGGCTTTAGGTTAAGGGCCTATATATATATTTATTATAGACCCTATATTATAAAGCGCGAGGATAATTATATTAGAGACTGCACTATTTATTCCTAAATTCCATATTAATCTAGTATTAGTAATAATCCTAATAAAAGTAGGGATCTATTAAAATTAGAAGAAGGGATTTCTCTATAAAGGGAACTATCCTATGGCAAGAATTTATAATATTAATAAGCTTTATGTGTTATTAAGGCTATTAGATAATCTAAGAGAAGTTTACGCTATAATAAGCTAACTACTAAAGCCACCTGTAAAGGGAGATACAGAGCTTTAGTATTAATAATATGGTTATCTAGGCATAAAGGCTTTTATAGAACTTATAAACGCAACTTTAGTTATTAAATTAATCGGACCTAAGCTTATATAATATAAGATATATGCTATAGGCAAAGCTAAGTAATAGAGATTATAGGTTATACTTAAAGGACTTCCTTAAGGACTAGGTTATAGGTTATTAGTTAATCTAGATTACTATAACTCTCCTTATTAGAATAGTAATAGGTATTAGTGTGTATTTACATGCCTTATAACCTTAATGCATTTCTTTTACTTATTTAAGACTAAAGATAGTATTTATAATAGCTTTTGTATAATAATAGGCTTTCTAAGCACTTAATTTAGCATTTAACTATAATTTTTGCATAGTAATATTAAAAAAGCCCTCTTTATAGAGAACATAAAAGATAAGATAGCCTTTGCTAGTATTATAGTCTATAATTTAGCTCCCTTAATACCTAGTTAGAATAGTAAGGCAGAGAGATCTAGGGGGTAGTTAAGTAAAAAGCTTATATATTAAGCCTTAAGGCTTAGTTTCTATTAGAACTTAATAATAAGGTATTTAATACTATAGTTTATCTCCTAAATTAAATACCTTTTAAGCATTATAGGAATTAGATTATACTATATAAACTTTAGTAGAATTAGGCTAGGAAAACTATCCCTACCTACTTATAAATAGTAGAGATCTAAAAACCCTTAATTACTTATCTTCGCGCTTATAGATATAAAGCGTTTCTAATAATAACAAAGGCTTTAGAGCATGTTAAATCACATAACGCAATCCCTTAATTAGAGTAAAAAGCTTATATTAGTTACCTAGTTAGTTATAGAGGCAAATCTTAGTATATTATCTAGGTGCCTATGTTATATAATTAGAAGGTTATTATATTAGCGTGTATTTAATTTAATAAGAACTCCTTCTTTAAACTAGAAGAAGAGCTAGAATTAGCTTAAAAGGAGAAGATATTAATAATTACGCTACTTAAAGAGCTTAAGGCTAAAGATATTAAAGAAGAAATTAGCTAAGACCTTATTAGAATAGAACTTAAAGAGAATAATTAAGCCTTTCTACTATTAATTATAAAATAGGAAAATAAGTAATTTAAAGTAAAAATACTACCTTAAGTATTAGGGCAAGAAGGTAACTATATTAGTGCACTTTAAACCCCTCCTAACTCTTCTTATAAGGCACTAGTTACTATAGAGAATATAGAGATTTAGATACTAGGTAATAATGCGCTATTTTATAAAATTAATAAATTTATACGTAAGGTAATATTTAAACATATAGATACTACTATAAATACTAGTAAAATTACTACTAAAGGTAGTAAGGTAGTGGAGAATTATTATCCCTATAATAATAGTATTAATCTAGATAATATTATTACTAGAAAACGCTAAAGAAAGGAATTAAGGAAAGCTAAGTAAGCATAGTTTTCTTCTGCTTTTTTAATAGTATTCTAAGGCACTTAATATAGTTTATATATTAAAGATATACCCTTAGAACCTACCTATTATTATTAAGCTATAGCCTTAGCCTATTATAACTACTAGAAGGAAGTAATTATAAAGGAGCTTTTAAAGCTTCTATCCTTAAACTACTAGGAGGATATACTAGATAAATTATTTAATCTAGAATGCTATAAGAAGATTATTAACCTTAGCTAGGTTTTTAAATATAAAACTAATAAGAAAGGCATAGTTATAGAGTTTAAAGCTAGAATAGTTATATAAGGTAATTAATAACCAAAAGATAACCTTAATAACTATATAGCCACGCTTGCTTTATAATCTCTATGTATGCTACTCACGGTCTATTACGCTAATAATCTTAATACTTATTAATATAATATTTAGAATGCCTTCTTACACGTAGAACTTAAAGAACCTATCTTTTACAAACCTCTAGAAGGTATAAATATAAGAGATTATCTCTAGAAGATAATATAAGTATTATATAGGCTAAGAGAAGCTCCTTAATAATGGTTCTGATATCTAATATAATTCCTATTAAAGATAGGCTTTATCTAAGGAAAAGAAGACCTATATATCTTTATAAAAGATAGTTTTATCCTGTTTTTCTATGTAAATGATATTATAGTAATGTATTCTAATGGATTTAAAGCAGAATTTAAAGAGCTTTATAAATAATTAATAAATAGTTTAGATATTAAAGACTAAGGCAACCTAAAGTGGTTCCTAGGCATTAAAATTATTAGGAATCGTAATACTAAAGAGATATAGTTATTATAGGAATTATACATTTAAAAGATCGCTTAGAAATTCATCCCTAACGTTATTAATAGCAATTTAAAGAGCTTAATCTCTACTCCTCTCCCTATAGCTATAATTCTTGCTAATACTAGCAAAGCTACTAATAAAGAGATTAATTACTATAAAGCAGTTATTAGCTCTTTAGTGTATCTATGTATTATTAGAAGGCCTAATGTGGCCTTTATAGTATTAAAGCTTGCCTTCTTTATAATAAACCCTTTAGTAAAGCATATTAAGCTTGCAAAAGGAGCGATTTTATATGCCTAAAACACAAAGAAGCTATATATCTAATACTTAGGAGCAAATAGCTTTAATACATTATTTTCTAGCACTAATGCTTCCCTTAGTAATAATCCTAATACTTAAAAGTTAACGCAAGGATACGTCTTTATTATGTATAGCGCTATAATTAATTAGAAGTCTAGTAGGTAATATTATATAATAACCTTAAGCATAGAAGCAGAGCTCTTTGCCTTAAATTACGGCGTAAAAGAGTGTATATCTCTTAGAAGGCTACTTTATAATATTAAGGTCCGCGTGCTATTACTATTAATTATCTAGTATAATAATAAGTAAATAATCTATATTATAGAGCATAAGAAAGGAAGGCTTTAAACTAGCCTTAAGCATCTTAATATAAATTAAATATAGATTTAAGAGCAATATACCCTAGGTAATATTAAGGTAAATTGGTTAAAGACCTCTAAGATACCTGTAGATAGCTTTATAAAGCCTCTATTAAGCTAAATACATAGGGATTTCTATTACTAGATTAGCTTACAGGAGATTCCTATGTAATTATAATACTAGGAATTAATTATAATCTCTTCCTATGCTTATTAACTCTAGCTTTAATAGATATCTTAGCTAGGGGGTATGTTAGGGAGAGCTCCTTAAAGCACTAGATATATGGATATAGCCCGCGTATTAACTAGGATTAAACCCTCTGTGAGATAACAGTGGAGATAATATATTAGAAGTACCTCTGTAGACTAGTTATTCCTATAGCGCACTGTGTACCTTTTAGGTATAAAAGTCAGGTGCTGTCTGCACCTCTGATTAATCAAATCGAACGTTTTCTATCATCTACACCAACCCCTACCTTAACACTTAGTCATTTAATTGACTTAGTCATCCACACAGTTAGTCGCAGCTGTTAACAGCTACAACGTGACCATTGACGGTTATCACACAACTGTTAACAGCTGCGGTGCAGCTATTAGGCTTGCATTAACGCAAGCAATAACAAGAGCCTTATGACTAGAAAAGGGCTATAAAAATAGGTCTTATTTTTAATAACTAGTATTAGACTTACTAACTTTACTAAAGGACCTATAATTATTTTACTATTAAAACTTCTAAGAAGCTCTAAGCCTACTATAACTACACACTACTATAGTCTTATAAAAATATAACTAAAGACTTTAGTATATAAGGGAGATTTATATAAAAGCCTTTAGTATTTCTTAGTAAACCTTAATATAGCTTTTACCCTAGACTATAAGATATTTATTAATAATACTACTAAGGTAGCCTCAGAGTATTGTTTGTAGTTAGTATAGTGTGTTTTGTAGTTTTTGTATTTGATTTTATATTAAGCTTATTATTAAAGATATTATCCTATAAATTACGTAATCTTATAGAGATAAATTCCAAGAAAAATGCTAAATATATAAGTGGGTCTAAAAGTGGGTTATTTAGCTATAAATTGGAAACACTACATTTGTAGTGTTTTTTTAGTCCTAAAATATAGTGAAATGTAGTTTTTCTAATTTACAGCCAAAAAATCCACTTTTAGACCCACTTTTATATACAACTACATTGTAGGTTTTTAGTGATCTATCTAAAAATCAAATTCTTATATCTATATATATTTTCTAAGATTAGATATATATTATTTGTTAAGAAAAAAATGTTTAGAGCACGAAGGCATAAGGGACATTGTGAGAGGGCTGCCTCTCTAAGCAAGGCAAATCCCTAGATAACTCATGCGCTAAGACCAAGTAGCTAGATAGTTACATAGGCATAGAGAGAAGGTATTTAATAAGGACCTCTCCTATTGTGAGGCCTTGCTCCTAACATAGGTGTACCCTATAACACACTATGCCCTAGGGCTAGGTTTACGTAATGCTAGTAAACTACTAGCTATAAGATAGTAGTTTATATATACTATATACTTACACCTAGTAAGCTTTAGTTAATATATAGAGTGCCCTTATACCTCTTACCTAGCTATCCCCTTATTCTTATAATTCTAAAGCTTTAATACTAGTTACCTAAGAGTAAAATAAGGGGAAAACTATATAATCTAATAGGATAATACTAGTAAATAACTAAGACTAACCTCCTAAGGGTAATAGCACTATAGCTATAAGTATAACCTTTATCTCTAGTATTACTAATACCCTAACTAAAGAAGAGAAACCCCTTTAAACCTCTTACCCTTATTACTTATTAAGTAGTAATAGTAAAATAAATTACCTAGCTAGAAAAACTAAAGAAGCTATAAGATAAGGAATAAAAACTTATTAAGTTACTTTATTTAAATATAAGAAAAGCATAAGTAAAAAGGCTATAAAGATTAAGCTTATTCTTAAGTAAGAGTAATAAGGAAGTTAAAGTCTAAAATATTACTAAGCTTACTTACCTTACTAACCTATAGAAATATAAGATATAGATTAATAACCTTAACTATACCTTTAATAAAGTAAGATATAAGTATATATAGAATTACTAAAAGATTCTCTTTATACTTAACTATATATATACAAATTATAAGGTAAGATAAGACTAATACTTTAAGAAATAGTTAGCTAGTAACTATAAAGAACTTAAAGATAACTAGAATAAATTCTAGGCTTAAATACTTATATTATATAAAGACTTTATAAACTATAATATATAGATTACTAAGTAATTAGAAAATATAAAGTAATATAAAGGCTAAAGCCCTATTAAGTTTAGTATTTACTTAGATTTACTAGAGAAATACCTAGAAAAAGCTTTTAAAAAGTCTTATATACTTATATTCTTTATAAAACTACTCCCTAACCTATAGAACTATATTAACCTATATACCTTTATTATTAAAAAGACTAGAGAGAAGGTTATATAACTTACCTAGTGGTTTTATAAGGTAATACTAAGGGGTAAGTAAAGATATAAGTATTTTAAGAATAAGGGGTCTTCTAAGAACCCCTAATACTATAGATATAACTCCGTATATAGCTATAGACCTAATAGAGATTAGAAAGATAAAGAGAAAGAAAAAACCCTAGCTATAGCTTTAAATAATAAGGAAGTTAAAGAGAAAAGATATTACTATAACTATAATAGTACTAAATATATAGTATACTTTTATAATAAGCTAAAGAGAGAGTATAAAAGAGACTAAGGAAACTACTAGAGATAAAAGTAAATACCCTTATTTTTATCTCCTAAGCTAAGGTACTAGTAAGGTATTACTTCTATATACTAGTTATTATTTATAGGTATAAAGATATTTAAATAGTAGTAAATCTAGATAGTTATACTAAGGTTAATATTATTAGTACTAAATTTATAAAAACCTATAAGCTAGATAAGGCTAAGATTACTATACCTATCCTTAAGGTAATAAGGGCCCTTATAATCCCCTAATATAGTATTTATAAGGTACCTATTATAATTAAAGATTTAAGAAATAAAGAAAAGACCTTAAGCTACTATATATAGCTATAGATAAAGACCTAAGAGTAAGGGGAAGTCCTATATTAATTAGAATATATATACTAGTAAAAAAGTATATATATCTCTATTTATACTTATAAGAATAGTGGTTTAAGAAAAAGAGAAAAGCCTTTTTATTAATAACTCCTTATAAGTTTACTAAAGTAATATATAATAAGATAATTATATATGCTAATATAGGGGTTATAAAGGATAAGTTTATTACCCTTAAAGATAATAAGGAGGTAAAAGCCTATAGAATAATTAGTAATATTCCTAAAGAACTATATAAGTTTAAAGATATATTTATATTAGATAAGGTAGGAAGCTTACTATTAAGAAAGTTAATAAACTATATAATTAATTTAGTACCTAATACTACACTACTATATAGACTTATTTACTCTCTTTTCTAAAGTAAACTATAGGAACTCTAAGAGTATATTAAGAATAACCTAGTAAAGGGCTAGATAAGACCTTTAAAGAGTCCTATAGGGGTGCTAATTCTATTTATACTAAAGAAGGATAAAATACTCTAACTATATATAAATTATTAGGGACTTAATAGGGTTATATAAAAGAATTACTATACCCTCCCCTAATTTTAGAGATCTTAGATTAATACTAAGAGGCTTGCTTTTTCTTAAAAATTAATATTAAAAATACTTACTACTTAATCTATATTAAAGGGGGTAATAAATAGAAAACTACCTTTTATATATACTATAGGTACTATAAATATCTTATTATGCCTTTTAGGCTAATAAATACCCTAGCTACTGTGTGGCCTAAATCGCGCGCCTAGAAACACACGCGTTCGCGATAATAGCATTAGGGGTCACAGGGATAATTATTACACTAAGGGATAATAACATTAGTCATATAAGCCAGGGATTAAATAGTCTATAAAGGGATCACTTCTAACTAGGCTTCTAGAGCTTATTACGCACATTAGATATGGAGTTTTTATGCCTAGCTTTGCTATGGCTTATTATTGTGTTTTAAGATAAGATAAATTAATAAGATTATTATCACCCACACTAATTTAACTATTAGGTTACTTCTAATCTATTAGACTATTTAATCTAGATTATCTCTATCTTATAGAGATAATCTAGCCTTATAATAGGTTACTATAGTTAAGCTTCTTAACCCCCTTTAACATACGTAGATATTAAAGCTACTTATGCGTGTAGGCTAGTATTATATCTTTTAGGGTATTATTTTCTACTTAACAAAACTAGTAAAGAAATAAGTTTTTAATCCCCTAGGACTATTCTACTCTAGTTATTTCTTAGCCTTAGTTAAGATTAATTAGAAGCAATCCTTTAATACCCTTTAGCTATTACTAACCTAGACTATAAGAAGATCCCTTTATCTTATTTTCCTTATAATAAGCTATAAACTAAGAGTCTAGACCTAACTTATAAGATAGCTAGGGTATTAAAATAAAAGTAGCTAAACTAGCTAAACATAATAAGATAAGGAGGATTAGGCAAAAGGAAGCGTATTATATACACATATAGGCGGAAAAGCTAGCTAGCTTAGAAGGGTACTTTATAAACACTTACTAAGTTATTAATCCCTTGCTAGTTACCTCTAAATATAAGTCTATAATATAGAAAACATAGCTAAACATTCTAAGCTAGTAGGATATATAGTCTAGTGTTTTAAACTATTTAATCTTAGGGCCTATTATCTATTTTACTATTATTTAGCTAATTATTAGGATTTTATAGTTAATTATAAAAAGCTATATAGTTATCCTAGTAGCCTTTACTTATAGTTTATTTATTACTACTAATACTACCCCTTTAAAAGTCTTCCTAAAGAAAGCACTAGATATTATAAAGATATTTATTTAAACGTAAGTAGCTATCTCTCTCTAAGATTAATTAAAAGAATACTTATCCTACTCTATGCCTAGTTATATCCTAACTTATTCTTAGTAAACTAGTAAAGTAGGATTAAGTAAGCTATTAACTAGTTAATAAGACCTTAGGGACACTCCTTTGCTAAGTACTCTAACTACTAGTTAGGGACTATCTAATCCTAAGATAGTAATTAGCCTAACCTAAACTAGGTTTAAAGACCACTTAGGGAAAAACCCTAATAATATTAGTAAGATGCCTAAGGCCCTTAGAGGCCTTAATATAGAATCTTTTGTAAAGCTCCTTAGAGAAATAATAGCATAGTAAACCTTATTAATTACTATATAGAATAGATATAATATTTAGTAGTTTACTAGTAAAAATATATCTAACTTCCTTAAGGACTTTAAAGCAAAGATAAAGGCAATAGGTATACCTAAGATAGACTAGCATAAGATGCTTAAATAGGATATTAACCTAAAGCTTTAATAGGTAGTTAAGATACTAACTATATTATAAACCTAGAAGGAGTCTAAGGAGGAGATACTTCTTTAGTATAATACTACTAGTTAGGATTAAATAGAAAACACTTATAAATAGCTTAAAGATCTTAATTTAATATAACTAAAGGCTATTTAGGATACCTATTACTAGCTATAGAAGCATTAAGCTTTAATATCTATTATTAACTTAACTAGATAAAAAACCACTATAAGCTAATTAAACTATATCTATAAAGCACTCCTAGATTATTTAATCTTAAGCTTTATAGATTATAAAGGGCTTACCTATAAAGAAGTCCTTATTATAGAATATAAACCTCTCTAGATAGAGCTTAATACATATATTTACACACGCCTAAAACTCTAAAATAGGGGTCTAGAAGGTTTTAATATAGTAAAGCTTTCTTTAAATAATTAGGAATCTAGCCTTATAAATTAGAGATTATTTAATCTAAGGGTTTTTAATAAGTAGTAAACTTCTTAAAGAAATTATTTAGTATAGGGTAATTTATTAGGAAGGGATAGTAGACTTAGATTCTAGGAAAAAGGGATAGGAAATAGGATAGTGGCTAAGTAATTAGATTATTAAGATTAAATAAATAACCTAATAAAATAATTAGCTAACCTAAAGATTATATTTATAAAATAAGTAAGTAAGGAAATTAATATTATAAAACAGCTTAAGGCTAAATATAGCACTTCCTAATAGTAATAAAGGTAGCTTTACTAAACAAACTATATAGGACTATATAATTATAATAAGGATAATTATATCTTTAATCTAAATGCGATTTTAGGAAGGGGCTATTAGTTAAATAAATGCCACTACTATAATAATAATGCTTATTTAGCTATAAGATATAAGATCCTTAAGTTTAATAAGATATTAAAATTTATAGTCTATAATCTAATAGTCTGTATTCTAGTAATTAGGGATAATCTAAAGTATTAGATTATACCCCTAGTCTTACTCTTAAAATTTCTCTAAATTAGTAGCTATATACATAAGCTAGCTATGTTTTAGGTTAAGTATTTTAAAGATTATAAGATTACCTATATAATACCTAGGATTAAGGAATATAAACTAAGTAAAGGTATAAGTTAGGAAATAATAATAAAAGAATAAGATATCTTTAAGAGAATAGAAAGCTAGTTTAATCTAGTAATATACTAACTAGAGAGAGAAGTTAAGGTAATAATCCTAAAGAGGGAATTAATAGGTATAGTCTTAACTATCTAATTTAAGAAGGTAAGCATAGAAGATAAAGGTAAAGAAAGCGCTATTATAAAAGTGTTAGCTATTAGAGAAAGATTAGTAAAATGCCTAAGGGTTAAGGAAGTTAAGAATAATAATACTAAAAATCGCTAAAGTTAAAGCTAACCTATCTAGGAGAACCTAGCTATAAGTAAGGGTAATAAGGATTAGTTAAATAAAGTTAGGCAATAGATTCTAGATTAATTATATAATAAGGTCTTCTAAAAGAAGCTTAGTATCCCTTTCTAAGACATTTGCTATATAATACTAACGTTAGCTAAAGCAGTTAGTAATAAATATCTTATAAGAGCAAAAGGCATTAAAGATATCTAATACTATAACAGGAACTTATTAGGACTAGTCCCTTCTCCGTTAAAAGCGTTTAGTCTAAGAAAGAACCTAAGACTATTTAATCTAGATTAGTAGATTAATAGTATTACTTAGATAATATAGAAGATAATTAAGGAGAATAAGAAAAATAAAGCTATAATTAAGAAAGCTTTACTACCTATAATACCTTCGCTAGAAATTAATATAGCCTTATAGGAATGAATTTAGGAGAGGCTAGGAATAAGAAGCTTAATTACTAAGACCCATTAGGAACTAATTAATCTAAATAAGAAGACTTTTATGCTTACTATAATAATAAAACTATAAGCTACTATTAATAATCTATAGGAGTTACTATATCTATAGGTTTAACTAGATAACCCTAAAGGAAAGCTACTATAAGGACTTATTAACACAGGAGCATAAGGAAACATAATCTTAGAAAGTATAGTAAAATAACTTAGATTAAAGATCTATCTAATAGACGCTATAAATACCTTGTCTTACTTATTGCACTAGATTAGGATAATTAGGGAGGTTTAGATAAGGCTATACCTAGGGAATATCTAAATACCTACTACTTTTTACATTAGCCTAGACTTAGTTAACATTACCTTAATCCTAGGAATGCCCTTCTTTAGGATATACTAGATATAATTTAACCACTTATATAGTAGGGAGCTCTATGCCTAGTGTTAATTTAGTAATATAGTTATTATATTAAGAGTTATAGGAAGTATTTAGTAGCAATACACTAATAAACCACTAGTATAGTAACCTACTATTAATGCTATTATATTTAGCTACCTAGTAGTAAAACTAGAAGCCTTAGGAACCTTAGAAAAAGATTAAATATTTTAAGAAGGAATAGAGAAGATATTAGAAGATAGTAAGGAACTTATCCCTATCTTAATAAAGAAAGAAACTAAGATCTTCTACGTAGTTATTAAAGATATAATAATTAACTATACTAAGTAACTTAAGGTAGTTATAGAGGATTTTTAACCCTAGCAAAAGCTAAAACCACCTAATCTAAAAATTAATATAATATACAAATAAAAAGCCTAGAAGATTTACCCTTATAATAATATACCCTTTAATAGATTAACCCCTAAAGGAGATCTAAAGTAAAAGTTAAAGAAATAGGAAGAAGCAAAGTTATAACTTAATATATCTAGGAAATATAATAAGTATATTACTAGGAGATTTAGCGTAAACCCTTAAGGTTTTAGAATAACCTAGGAATAATTAGATTAAATAATTAAAGGGGTGTAAGAATATTTAACACTAGAAGAAGTTAATGTTTTTAAGGAAATTCTCTATAACTAAGAAGTAGCACTAGTATAGGACTTATTAAAGTATAGAAAAGTTAACTTACTAGTTACACTACTATAAGTTATTAAGGTTATTAAATATAAGGTATAGTAGGTAGGTTTAATCCTAATACCTCTTAGGTTATAAGGGAAGCTAGTTAATCTTTTAAAGAAAAAGCTAAAGTATACTTATTTAGAGGAGAGCTATAGTTCCTATAGGAATCTATATTTCCTTATTATAAAAAAGGATAGTGGAATTTATTTAATCTTATTAGTAATAAAATATAATAAAGTTATAATATAGGATATACTTAGCCCTTAAGGAGCTAAAGTGTTTAGTTAAAGCTTTGTAATATATAAGATCCTATCTATTATTAATTTATTATTAGGATATAATTAGGTTAAATTAGCTAAGAGAAGTTAGGATATAATAATAATTTTAACTATGGTTAGACTTTTATAACTCTATTAGCTACTATAGGGAGCTACTAACTTAGTGGCTTAGTTTATTAGGATTATTAGGAGAGTATTATTTAACTTAATTCCCTAAATTTATATACCTTTCCTAGATAACATTACTATCTAAGGTCTAACTATAATGTATAATAATAAGGAAATTATGCTAGGAGTGTAAAGGTATATAATAAAGCATTTAATTAATATTAACAAAGTCTTAGTTAATATTAAGCTCTCTAGTTACATAGCCTTAGTAGTTAAATCAAAGTTTTATTAGAAGTTAGTAGAAATTATAGGATTTATATATGGCATAAACAAAAGGAAACTAACTAAAGTAAAGATAATTAAGATCTTAGACTAGGAGGTTTGTTAAGATTAATTAGATATATAGTCTTTTATTAGATTAACTAGAGTTTATTGTATATAGGTAGAACATTATACATAAAAAGCAAGGCTATTAGTAATCTTACTAAAGAAAGAGAGTAAATCCATATAAGGGCTAGATTAGTAAGAAGCTATAGATATCCTTAAGAAAGCAGTAATAATAGCACTAATTCTTATTTTACTTAATCTAGGACTAGGCTTTAGAGAAATTATTCTAATAGTTAATGTAAGCTTAATTAAATAGGGAGCTATATTATTATAAATTATTAATAGCAAATAATATCCTATTTAATATAAAAGTAGTACTTAGAACACCGCTAAATCTAAGTATAATACTATAAAGTAAGAATACTAAGCAGTGGTTTATATATTAAGATAACTATAAATATATCTATATAGAGTTCTATTTACTTTAGAGATAGATTTACAAGTCCTTATATATTAAATTAATAATGCTATTAATAATATACCTAGGGCACTTATTACCTAATAGATTAGCTATATTCTACTCTTTAATTTTACTATATAATATATACCTAGAGAGAAAAACCAAATTACTAATACTTTATTAAGGAAGGGCCCTAGAGCTTTAGATTAATTAGACTAGGTAGTTAAAGGGGATATTAAAGATTTTATTAATCTTTACCTTAATAATATTACTATAGGTAAAGAAAATAAAAAGAGCTACTTAGAGGAGATATAATAGGTAATTAATTTCCTATTAACTTTTTAAAGACTACTTAATCTTAGTATAAAAAACTATAGGAAACTATATAATAAGGCTAAGAAGTTTTACTTAGAAAAAGGATATCTCTAGAAAAGGCTAATAGGAATTATAAAGGGACTTACACTAGTAGTAGATATACCTAAGTAATAATAAATAATTATTAAGGCTATTTATAAAGAACTTAGATATAAAGGCATTAAGGTAGTCTTCTAGGTAATAAGATTAAGGTACTAGTAAAAGGGACTATAGAATATAGCCTAGGAGATAATAGCTTACTATAAAATATACTAAAAGTTTACACTATAGTGCCTATAAGAGCTTTCTATACTTATTACACTAGGAAACCTAATAAGCAAGATTTATATTAACACTTAGCACTTACTAATTAATTATTAATATAAGTATCTATTAGAAGCTAGGTATAACCTTACTAGTTAGGTAGAGGCTACTCTAGTTAAGAATGCTACTATATTAGTAATTAGGAAGTTTCTCTCCTCTCTAATTAGTAGGTTTAGGCTCTTCTAATTTATTATCTATAATAAAGGACCTAAAATACATAGAAACCTTAAGGAAGCACTTATAGATATTAGCATTACTAGAATCTAAACATCTAGGTATAACCTAAAGGTAAATTCCCTTATTAAAGTTAGATATTAGTCTCTTATATCTGCCCTAGCAAAGTTAGGCAAATTAGATAGATAATAGTTTAAGCGCCTTAATAAGGCTCTTCTTATAGATTACACTACTATTTATAAATTACATAGAAAGTCTGCGTTTTATTTAATCTATAGATAGGAGCTAATACTACCTTTAGAAGTTAAATTTCTAACTTAGAGACTAATTAATTAGGACATAATTATAGGTAGTTAAGACTTATTTAAAGCATAGGTTTAGATACTTAAATAAAAAGCAAAAGATATTAAAAAAGCAAGAATAAAGGTATTTAAATTTAGATAGTAACTTACAAAATAAACTAATAAGAACTAGGCTACTTTAATTAGGAAAGATTAATTAAAACCTAGGGATCTTATCTTAGTATATAATATCTAATAGAATATTAATATATCTATAATATAGAAGCTTATAATAAGGTAAAATAAACCCTTTTAAATTCACAAGCGCATGCTAATCTCTAGAGCTTACTATTTGCAAATACTAAATAGTATTAAACTTATAAAGATAATCTTAGGGGACCACATTAAGAAATTCCTCCTAGATCTAGAGGGATAGTGGACTTCTACTATAGATAAATAGCTTTACACTCCTTAACGTAACTAGGTAAAAGAGGTAATTAGTAATAACTATAATAAGGAGGTTTTAAGTATTATACTATTAATAGCTTAACACAATATATTAGATTAAATAATTAATAATAAGAGCACCTATTATTAGGAAGGGATAAGTAAGGAAAGGCTAGTGCTTAAGGATAATAAAGTTAAACTTTTACCCTAATAGTACCTATACTATAAGATTAAAGTTAGGTTACCTTAATTAATAATTAAATAGCGTTAAGAATATAAGGTCTATCCCCTAACTCTTTAATAATATACCTACTAGAAGCTATTTTAACTTTTATTTTATTTATACTTTACTTTTATTTTTAAGAAAAGATTAGGTTTTATTTTTAAACGCTATAGATTAAGTAATTATAGCATAGTTCTAGGAGCTAAGTTACTAGTTTTCTTATTTATTTCCCTAAATTAAAAGATATTATATATTTTTCCTTTATTATAAACTATCTAGAAAGAGAGGAGGTATATCTATTTCTAGGCAAGGGGAATTCTTAAAGTTAATGCTAATTAGATTAAGGGGAATTGCCTTAGCTACCTTAGTAGTTTATTCTTTACCTAAGAATAGTACTAAAGCCCTCTCTCTTAAGGATCTAGGCTAATACCTAGAAGTAAAGCGCTATTTATAGCTTATAGTATAGGAGCTATTCTAGATATAATTACTATAGGTACCCTTAAGGACACCTAGAATTAATATATAACTATAGAATAGGAAGTATATATACTTATTAAAGAAGTTAATGTATTATATATATAAGTTTAAGTAGTTAGAATAGAAGACACTATTTAATCTACTATATATAGAGATAAGCAAAGCCTAGTAATGCTTAGGATATTATAAAAGAGTATATAGAAAATACCTATTAGGATAAGCTATTTTAGCTAGAATAAGGACTTAATATTAATAACTGTTTTTAACTGCTAAAGCTAATGTACTTTCTTTCTTAGTGTAGCTTCTAATAAAGTCCTTTACTAAGTTTATCTTTTTATAACCTTAAGGAGATAGGGAGGTGCCCCCTTTAGAATATTATCTATAGGTTAGAGGATAATTTTAGTATATAAGGGAATACTACTATTACTAATATTAATGCCACTATAAACCTAGAATATAAAGAGAAACTTAAACTATAAAAACAAAACTATTAGCTAGTGGTCTAGTATAAGATTAAATAATGCCTAAGCCTACATAATCTCTACTAATATAGGAGGGGTAGATCTCTATATAATTAGACTAGTTAATAGTCTTAGTTACTATAAGTTCTACCTCTAAGACACTAGCCCTAATAATAGCAGTAATATTAGGAAGCCTTTAATAAGTTATATTAAGAGAATTAGCTATAATTAAATAGTTAAAGGAAAGAGGAATAAAGGTTTATAAAAGATAGGATAGAGAGGAAAAGAGAGGGTTTAAATACCTTAATTTATAACTATTCCTTAATAATAGGTATTAATAACTAACAGATAGGTAGCCCTAATAACCAATAAGAATGCTAAAGAAGTTTAATTCACAGGATTTATCTAATCCTTATAACCATTGCCTAATAGCGGGTGTTAGTAACCATTAGTTATAAAAGGGAATATAGCTATAGATAGCTGCTGCTAACTAACTATATAACTACTAAGAGCTATAAGAACAAGGCTTAGGTTATAAGAACTATTTAATCTTGCCTACTTCTTGCATTATTATGCTTTTCTTTGGTTATTAAAGCCTTCCTTTCTTAAGTTTTTCTTATATCCTACCTCTTCTCTTATTATAATTACTTTATCTCCTAAAAGTAACTACTATCCTTTCCCTTACTACTCTTATATACATACCTATATATTCTATTTAATTATACCTTATTATAGCGAAATATAAGGAATCTAAGGTATCTAATAATACCTATACTAAAGTAAATAGTAAGACTATTATATACTTTATAAATAAGAGATGCCTAATAATATACTATGTTTATGTTTTAATACATAGAATAGAAGGATCTTTCTTTAGGGAAGAGAAAGAAGGCACTATTAGACTTAATCTAGTTAATCTCTATAGATAGTAGTTACTATTATTCTATCTAAGGCAGGACTAGCTATAGCTCTTACTAAGATTTAAAATACACTAAGATAGTAATAACTTTAATGAAGTTATACTAATTAGGCCTAGTTAGACACTCTTAACTTAGTAATAATATTCTATAGATATTTATAGGTTCTTAAGAAAGGCCTATAAGACCCTAAATAAGGACTAGCTTAATTAGTTTAAGCTATTTACTATAGGGAGGATTATTATATAAGGACTAGAGGTAATAGTAGCTATACTACCTTAAGCATTTAAACTATACGCTATAGAGAATTTTAATATAGATACTTTATAGTAATTAATTAGTTTAAAGGTAGGAAGGCTTTATTCCTCCTACTAGCTAGTTAATATTACTTATAGCTTATAGTATAACCTAGTTAACCTTTACTTATATATAAGCTATTAATGTATTATAGTAGGATTTACTTTCTTTATAAACTATTAGACTTACTTTTTATTTAATTAGAAATAAGGGTGTCTTTACTACTTTAATACTATAGGAGAAGGCTAAATTAAGTAGTTTATTAACTTTATAGGTAGCTAGGGATAAATTATATAACTTTTAAATTACCTATATAATTTTAAAGTAATTATAGTCCTAGCTATAGAGTAAAAGGAAATTAGGAGTGTAGGTACGCTTACCTAGGATTCCTTCTTTAAATAATTTATTACTAAGTTAGTTATTAAGCACTTAATCTCCTTATAGAGAACTAGAACACGCTAAACTAATATAGTATTAAGTTTAAATAACTATATGCGTTTAGTAGGGATTTATATATTAGGCGCTAATTTAAGCTTTATCTTAGGGACTAGATAATAACTAATAATATCCTAGACCTAAGATATAGCTATATAAAAGCCCTAAAAAAACTCTATAAGTCCTATATAATATAGTAGTAAATAAGCTTATAATAGGGGATTAGTTACCTAGGGAATTATCTTACTAAAAAGACTTTAATCTTTAATATTTAGTATATAATATAATAATACGCTAGATGCCTTGCTTTACTACTTAAATAATTAGCAGAGAATTACTAGTAAGTATAGTAATTATAGCCTAGAAGTATAAGACTAGTAATAATAATTACCTAATTAAATAGTACACTAAGATAGCATAAGTTAATAGACTTTATATTTAGGATTTCTAGTAGCCTATAGCTTATGTTTTTATAAATAATCCTAAAGTCTTTAATATTAGTATTTAAGAATTACTATAAGAATAGGAATAGTAAATATAGTAGGAACTTAACGCTAAATAATAATAAGAAGCCACTAGTAGCTAAGGATTAAATAAAGAGGTAGGATTTTAAGCGTTATAAGAGTCTTTATTAGGACTATCTTCTACTTCTAGTTATAATAAGATACTATAGTCTTTAGTTACTTAGCTTAAAGCACTCTATAAGGCATAATAGAATTAAATATATAGTACCTTAGAATAAAGCACCTAATCTTAGCAAGCTATAACTTATAAATTATTTTAAATAGATATTAAGGACTAGCTAAGGTTAGCATAAATCTATAGAGTTATTAGGTAAAACTAAGTAAGTAGATATTAAGCCTTAATAGATTAAGTAAATAAAGAGGTTATATACTAACCTCTTAGAGACACTAGATAAGCTATAACTATTAATTTACTTCCTTTCCTTAAAGCATAGAATATAGTGTAAAGGAAAACCATAGCTTAATTACTAATATTATTTACCTATGTATTAGTAGTGCTACTAAGGCTAGTTTCTTAAGGAATATAGGTAAGCATTATTAATGCTTATTAGTAAGAGAGATAATAAGCCTTAGGATTAATTAATTAGTAGGCAAACTATAAGTAAAGGGCTACTTAGTAAGATTCTAAATGCCTAGCTCTTTATACACCCTTACTAATATTACTTACTAATTATCTATATATACTAAAGACACTAAAGCTCTCTAAAGAGATAAGGAACTTAGGACTATAATTAGGGAGGATTACTTTGTTTTTCTTTCTTTCTTTTCTTATTTTTCTTTTCTTTTCTTTTCCCTTTACTATAGGAAGTCTTTCCCTATAGATAGATTAAATAGTAGCTCCCCTTATATATAAGCTATAGTCTACTAATCTTGCTTTATATCCTGTTTATTTTTAGTTTATATATAGTTAGGGTTAACTAGTGTATACCTAGGGAGGTGTTATATAGCCTGAATTACGCGCCTAGAAACACACGCGTTTATAATAATAGCATTAGGGGTTATAGGGATAATTATTACACTAAGGGATAATAATATTTATTATATAAGCTAGGGATTAAATAGTCTATAAAGGGATTACTTCTAACTAGGCTTCTAGAGCTTATTATATATATTAGATATAGAGTTTTTATGCCTAGCTTTGCTATAGCTTATAATTGTGTTTTAAGATAAGATAAATTAACAAGATTATTATTACCTACACTAATTTAACCGTTAGGTTACTTCTAATCTATTAGACTATTTAATCTAGATTATCTCTATCTTATAGAGATAATCTAGCCTTATAATGGGTCGCTATAGTTAAGCTTCTTAACCCCTTTAACGTGCGCAGACGTCAAAGCTACCTACGCGTGTAGGCTAGCATCGTGTCTTTTGGGGTGTTGTTTTCCGCTTGACAAAATAGTAAGCTAGTAAATAGTTAGTAATGCTAAAGTAGTAAAGAAGTTTAAGGGAAGAAAGGATTGTTTAAAGACTACTAAATAATAGTAGTATAAAAGCTATTATTAAGCTAGTAAGGGTAACTTATGAATTTAAGATAAGGATATTAAAGAAAGAAATAATAAGGAAAGGAGGGAAAACTAGCATCTTTTATAGGGGATAGCTAACCCTTAAGTAATCTATAAGCTACGCATATTAAATTAATAAATCAGAAAAATCGCGGTTATAGCTACCACTATTAGAAATATAGGCTAGTTACACGCACGTGGCAAAGTTAGGATAAATTCGCTATGATTCACAAACGGAGCTATTTAAATTATTAGGACTAGGGACCCTGTCTATTTAACCTAATTACAAAAATTAACATAAGTTATCTAATAGGGGGAATTGGCTATATGGAAGTTAGATATAGCTAGGTCCTAGCGTTAAAGCTACGAAGCAATTACGATTAATAGCAAGCTAGCTATGTAAGAAAACAATTAGGACCTAACATTACTAAGGTTTTTTTTTTCTACTAACGCATTAGGGCGCGAGGGATTATAACAATCCTGCGTTATACTATAAAGTTAAGGAATAGTCTTAGGAGCTTCTAAGTAGCATACTCTCCCCTAGGTAGTAGTTTATTATATAATTAAGGATAATTATATATAGGGGGGTATTATATTAGGAGCACAAAGGCATAAGGGATATTATAAGAGGGCTACCTCTCTAAGCAAGGCAAATCCCTAGATAACTTGTGTGCTAAGACCTAGTAACTAGATAGTCACGTAGGCATAGAGAGAAGGTATTTAATAAGGGCCTCTCCTATTTAGGGGAGAGGTTAGAGTTCGAAACCTTCACGCACTTACCCCTAGCTATTACCTTTATAGCAGTAACCTTATTCTCCCACTATTACTCTATTTATCTCTTCCCACGCCTTTAGCCGTGACATTATGCTATTACCTATAATAAATTATCTAGTATAACTAAGATACGCTCTTACTTTAGCTATTTTAGCTACTAAATTATTATTAATCTTATTAAAGGTACTATTAAACTCTATTTTACTCCTATTAATAGGGGTAATATATTAAAAAGGGGATAAACTATATCTAGCTTAGGGGCAATAGATATTTATATAGTGGTTATTATAGCTTTATCCCTAACACTAAATAATAGGAGAGGTATATTACCTAGAGAGTAAAAGGTAAGAGTATATAGGTAAGGGCTTAGTTCCTATATAATTACTAGAGGTAATAGGAAGATATTTAGACTTAGTATAGGGGTAACTAGTCCTATTAGGGAGAGTAAGCTATATTTAATACAAATTAGTAAGGGGGATACTAGAAAAGTGCTAGGATTAATACTAATAGTAATAAGAAAGTAACTTATTATATAGCTTAATATATTAAGAATTAGTCTTAGGACTAATATAGTAATAACTAGGGAGAGCGTGCTAATTATAGTAGTAAAATGCTTATAAAAATCCTATTATATAGTAACTATACTATTTATAAGTGTAAAGGGCTTAGGCTTTGCCTAAGCATTAGTTATAGCGCGGAAGGATAGGTGGCTAATAGGAACTAGCAAGGGTTTAGGAAGGAGGCTAATATAAGATAGCTAGGGAATATAAGGGGCATAAAGGGGGATAGACTAGCTATCTTCCTTTCTTCCCTCCTTAAGTTTCTTAATATTATATTAACACCTAATAGTAGTTACCTAGGGGCTAGTCTATAATATTTTAGAAACTTCCTTTAGCCTTAATAGAGAGCTACTAAAAACAATAGCACTACTATAAATAAATAAACAAATTAATATAATAAAAGAAGACAATATAATAAATACACTATAACTATAGGTTAAAGGAAACCTAGGGATAAGAACCCTATTAATAAATACTATATTACTACTATTAGCTTATAATGCATAAATTAACACACTTTAACTTATAATTAAGTAGTAGGTAAGAGAGATTAAGACTCTATAACACTAAGTTTTCACAAACCTATTACTACTATTCTAGTTAGCCCCCTAATAAATACCTTTATTTAACCCCTAGCATTAGACCTATACCCTCCTATGTAATATACTACCCCTACTATATTACTTACTATATAATAACTATATTAAAAACTAATCCTTATAGGTAACCTATATAATAGTAATAAGACTATATTTACTATATAGAGGTTCCTTATATAACATAAGTTAGAAGTAAATAAGGACTTTATTAGAGATAATAAGGACTAATAGATATTTATTTACTAAAACTTAGCATAAAAGGTCTAGTCCTATATAGCTATATACTTTAAGGTAAGTTACTTATATAACTACTCCCTTATTAGCTTCCTTAGCTACCTAGAAAGCATATTCTCTAACCCTTATAAATAAGAGATAGCCCTTATAGAACTTAACTAGATTAAGTAAGGGTCTAGGGAGTTATTTACTATATTCTTTATTTACTTTAAATAAAAACTCTTTATAGTAAGGGAAGGGTAGTAAGTAAGTAATATTAAGCTAGTAAAGTTATAATATGCTCTTAATAAGTAACTAAGAGAGGTTAGTATTAGTAAAGGAATTAGTTATATAGATTACTCTCTTATAGTTTTATAATACTATAGTGTTATAGTTAATATTAAGGCCCTAGCCTTAGAAAATAAGTATTAAACCTAATATAAACCCTAGCTAGTATAACCTATACTCTAATAAACTAACTTAGATAGTAATACGCTAATAACTAGAGTCTAGGCTATATTAACCTATTCTAGCAAATAAGCTAATATAGAGAGGAAAGGGAAGCCCTAAAAGACTAATAGTAAGAGGCTAAGGGCCTAATAGGTTATAATAGATAAAATAATAAGATACTACAAGGAGAAATACTACTTATATTACGGCTTAATAGAATACTAGATTTAAGAGTATACCCTCCTTCTTACCCACTAACCTTATCTAAAGCTTACTATTAATATATATAAGGTAGATAAGGAGAGCGCTAATAAGGAGGTTAACACTTAACCCTAGGAAAATAAGTAGCCTCTAAGCAGAGTCTTATATAGGGGCGTAGAGGCTAGTTATTACCTATAGATAAGGATAAGTATAGCTAGTGTATAGATATTTATTGATTTTTATATATTTTTTGGGCGCATTGTGGCTAATGCATCTGATTTTGAACAGACATAATTACTAGCAATACCTAGCTAGTATAACAATTAATATACAAGATTAAAAAGTCCATAGAAATAGATTTAACCTAAGATAAAAACAAGCTTTAAGGTTACAAATACAGGGGGCTACGAGGTTAGATTAAAGTTAGCAATAAACTTTGTGGCTATAATAGCGCAAGATATAGTTATAGTTTGTGACTATAGTTAAACTTAAATTTGTTTAAGTTTTACTTATAGCTTAAATTAATGTAATTCCCCCTTCCTCTATAACTATGTTTCTTTGCACTCTTTATCTCTTCTATCTTCTTATACCTTACTACTTATGCTTTAAAGCTCTAAGGCAAACTAACTATAACTCATTCCCACTTGCTATATAACCTAATTTAAATCGCAAGGTAGGTCTTATATTACTAATTAACTAATTAACCCTTAAATAATTAGACTTAGTATAGCTAAGGGTAACCTAAAGCTAATAGCCTTTACTACTAGGCTAAAGAACCTAGAGAATCTCCTAAAAAGCGAGAAAGATCTAAACTAAAAGGAAATTAGGTAGTTAGTAAAGTGTAAGGAGAATGTAATTAAGAGTAAGAAGAAGTTAAATAATAAGCTAAGCAAGGAAGCTAAGAAGTTTAATAAGATAGCGAAAAATCTTAGGCTATAACAATTTAAGCAGTTTTACCTCGTGCTTAGGAGGGAGCAAAAGGCTTATAATATCTAGGATGCTATTAGAGAATGCTAAATAGATACCTATCTTAGCCCTCTGGATTAGATTATTTATAATATAGGCCAGAACTTTACTTTAGCGGAATTTAAGCATTATGCTTACCTAATATTAATTAATATTAATAAGGCACCTATTAAGGCTTATAATAGTATTAGAAAAGTTAAAAGATATTATAAACCTTTATACTAGGCCTATAATATTATTATAGACTTAATTAGCAAAGAGATTATACTAGAATAATAGCTCTAGATAGCTATTAAAGCTATTAATAACTTAGTAAGACCTAATAGCCTAGTGCTAATATTACTAGTCTTTAGAGCCTATCTATAGATAATAGATAAGTTACTACTAAGTATCTTTATTATTTAATAGGCTAAGGTAATTTAAAAGGCTACTAATAAAGTTTATTACTACCTAGCTAAGAGGTAGGTTTATAATACCCTTAATACCTAGAATAGCCTAGATATATTACCTATATATTAGTTACTACTATAAACTAATATATATATATAAAGAGAGAAGGGTAGCTAGTATAGCCCTTATAAATTAATTATAACTAATAGAGAGACCTATATAGTAAAAATGCCCTATAGCCTAGTAAAGTTTCACTCTATAGTAGTAAAGCTATACTATATAGACTTATAGTATAAAGATAATAAAGAGAGTATAAAGGTAAAGCCCTAGGATATTAGTAGTAAGGAGACTACTAGTAAAGCTACTAGTAAAGGTAAGAGAGATACTCTTACCTTTATAAGAGATATAGAGGTAAGGGTAAAAGAAGAAAAAGAAAAAGTACTAGTAAAGAGAAAGTAACGGAGGCTAAGGAAGGCCCTTATAGTTTAATTTTACCTTAATAGCCTTAAGGTAGTAAAAGTAAAGGTAATTAAAGTAAAAGAGTACTATATTAATAAAGATTAAGAGAAGGCCTTTATTATAAAGGTTATTACTAAGGGATTACTAAGTATAGTATTCCTTATAGTAAAAGAAAAGGCTAATTAAAACCTTACTCTTTAACTTCGCTAGGAAGGAAAGATTATAACCCTAGGCAAACCTTTTAAATAATCTAACTAAGCTAAGATTAATGCCCTATAAGCTTATAATATGTTTAGATTTATAATATTTAATCTAGAGAAGCATAGAAAGCAAAGGATCTTTAATTCTTATATAGTTAGGGAGATTAAAGGTAAGGGAACTAAATCACTGTATAAAAAATCTTGCCTTATTATGTAAGGCTATAATAACAAAGGAAAAGAGACTATCTTAACTTAATTACTAATAATGCAATAATTAAGCCAATAGCTTATTATAGCCCTTACACTATTATTAAGAAGGAAGGGTATCTTTATATAGATTTAAGATATTATATAGGCCTATGTTTAATTATATATAGAGCTAAAAAGGTTAATTATTATAAGACTTCTAAAATAGATTGCTTACCTCTTTCCTAAAGGAATAGTAATAGAGGTAATTAAGCCTCTATATAGAATTACAGAGGTAGGAACTTACTAGTAGGCAACCTACTTCTATTATTACAGAGATAACCTTAATATAGTAATATTAACCTATAACCCTTGCTTATTAATCACGGCTCTAAATAATAAAAACCTCTTTAGCGTTATAGGGATATAGACTAATAACACCTTAGGCCTTAGTAATAATAATTCTCCTAAAAAGAATAAAAAGAGCTCTAGAAGGCAAACTTTATAGCTAAAGAAAAATAATAATTAATAACTAGGAATCCCCTTATCTTTAATAGCTATATCTTAACTTAAAATGTTAATATCTTACTAATTCTAACCTAGAAGGGTTAAAGTTAAAAAATTAAGGAAGTTAATCCCTAATTATTAATAGCAAAGTAAGATTATGTAGAGCAAAGAGCCTAAGGGAGTTATATTACCACTATATACTAACTAGAGGCTTCTTTTAACTTATTAATTACCGCTTAATACTAAGAGCCCTTAGCTAATAATATCTTATAACTTAATAAACGCCTTAAGTAGCAGATTAAGAACTAATAGTAAGGATTATAGTATATCCCTCTAACCCTTAAAGAGGTAAAGCTCTTTGTGTTTGTGAATAGATTGTTAGCTAATAATAAGGATCTTAGCTTATAGATTAGGTATGTAATTATAATTAGAAATAAAGCAATGTAAGGTAATAATACCTTTATTATAAAAGGAAATATTATTATATATAGCTTAACAAAAAGCAAACATATAACGCATAGCGCGCTTATATCTAAGTTATATAGCATAGTTTAAGGTGTAGATATTGCGTACGTAATATCTATAACCCTTAATTAGATTACAGACTAATTAAAGATACTGCAAATTCTAACAATTCTTTGCACTAACTCCTTCTTATTATATAAATGCCTTATAAAGCTAGGTATAATAAAAGAGAAGTGGCTAATAATTAATATTATAGCCCTTTAATAGTTATATAAGAGGAGGGAGATTTATAAAGTTAGATAGATTAATAGTAATGATAATCTAGCTAATTTAATAACAAAGGTATTACTAAATTTATCTCTTTTAACCTTAATTAATTTAAATAAATTAATAATTTGTGTGAAGAGATAGGTTAAGAGACTAGCAAGGTTAGAGGAGAAGTGTAAAGGGCTTGGGCTTTGCCTAAGCATTAGTCATAGCTCGGAAGGACAGGTGGCTAACAGGAACTAGCAAGGGTTTAGGAAGGAGGCTAATATAAGATAGCTAGGGGATATAAGGGGCACAAAGGGGGATAGACTAGCTCTCTTCCTTTCTTCCCTCCTTAAGTTTCTTAATATTATATTAATGCCTAATAGTAGTTACCTAGGGGCTAGTCTATAATATTTAAGAAACTTCCTTTAGCCTTAATAAAGGGCTACTAAAAATAATAGCACTACTATAAATAAACAAACAAATTAACGCAATAAAAGAAGATAATATAATAAATACACTACAACTATAGGTTAAAGAAAACCTAGGGATAAGAACCCTATTAACAGATGCTATATTACTACTATTAGCTTATAACGCGCAAATTAACACACTTTAACTTATAATTAAGTAGTAGGCAAGAGAGATTAAGACTCTATAACACTAAGTTTACATAAACCCACCACTACTATTCTAGTTAGCCCCCTAGTAAATGCCCCTATTTAACCCCTAGTATTAGACCTATACCCTCCTATGCAATATACTGCCCCCACTATATTACCTACTATGTAATAACTGCGTTAAAAACTAATCCCTATAGGTAATCTATATAATAGTAATAAGACTATATTTGCTATATAGAGGTTCCTTATGTAATATAAGTTAGAAGCAAATAGGGACTTTATTAGAGATAATAAGGACTAATAGATATTTATCTATTAAAACTTAGCACTAAAGGTCTAGTCCTATATAGCTATATACTTTAAGGCAGGTTACTTATATAACTACTCCCCTATTAGCTTCCTTAGCTACCTAGAGAGTATATTCTCTAACCCTTATAGATAGGAGATAGCCCTTATAGAACTTAACTAGATTAAGTAAGGGTCTAGGGAGTTATTTATTATATTCTTTATTTACTTTAAATAGAAACTCTCTATAGTAGGGGAGGATAGTAGGTAGGTAATATTAAGCTAGTAAAGTTATAATACACTCTTAATAAGTAGCTAAGAGAGGTTAGTATTAGCAAAGAAATTAGTTATATAGATTACCCTCTTATAGTCTTATAATACTATAGTATTATAGTTAATATTAAGGCCTTAGCCTTAGAGGATAAGTATTAAACCTAATATAGACCCTAACTAGCATAACCTATACCCTAATAAACTAACTAAGATAGTAATACATTAATAACTAGAGTCTAGGCTATATTAACCTACTCTAGCAAATAAGCTAATATAGAGAGGAAAGGGAAGCCTTAAAAGACTAATAGTAGGAGGCTAAGGGTATAATAGGTTATAATAGATAAAATAATAAGACACTATAAGGAGGAATGCTACTTATATTATAGCTTAATAGAACACTAGATCTAAGAGTGTACCCTTCTTCCTACTTACTAACCTTATCTAAAGGTTACTATTAATATATATAAGGTAAATAAGGAGAGCGCTAATAAGGAGGTTAATACTTAACCCTAGGAAAATAAGTAGCCCCTAAGTAGAGTCTTATATAGGGGCGTAGAGGCTAGTTATTACCTATAGATAAGGATAAGTATAGCTAGTGTATAGACACAGAGGAAAATATAGAATACTATATAGATTAACCACTATTCTTAGTTCCTATACTCTTTAATATATATTTATATCTTAATATTTAAATTAATAGTAGGTGTAATTACTATAGCGCTATTAGCAAATTAGCAGCATAATAACTAGGCCTAGAGCTTATATAATTACTAAAGTGGAGGCAAGTCCGTATAGTAGTAAAAATAAGAAGAAAGGGGGTCTATACCTAGGAAGACATGTCTTTAATTATATATATAGTATATGTAAGGATTAATATTAATAGGTAGGAATTATTAGTATATCTATATATTATATTAGGTCTTACTTAAGATATAATCTTTAGGATACTATAGTTAGAATAGCAAGATATTATTATTTATATAGCTAAGCAATAGTTAGTGATTAGGGCGGCTAAGGGTTTATGCGTTTCTAAGGCAGCGGAATGTGGTATAAGCAAACTAGTTTAGGGAATCATTAGGTCCTTATATATAGCGGAAGCCTAATAAGCCTAACATAAGAAGGATATAACTATAAGGTTTATTACTATAAGTCTAAAGGAAATTATAATAGTATTATAGGTTACTGCCCTAAAGTTAAAACCTACCTACCCTAACACTTTAATATTACTAGATAAACTAGTAGACTTTAAGGACCTATTTAATAAAGCAAAAGTAGATAGCTTACCTCCTTATAGGGGGTCTCTTAATCACTATATATATATATATAAGAACCTAGATAGGTCTAAACTAGCACTTCTATAGGGTCTATTATATAATATACTAAGGGACTAACTCTTAGAGATTAGATACTAGATTATAGACTTAATAAATAAGGGATAGATTTAAGTGAGCTCCTTATTAGCAGTAGCCCCTATTCTTCTAGTTAAGAAGGCTAGAGATAGTTAGCGTTTTTACGTAGACTACTGCGCACTTAATAAGATAATAGCCTAGGATTATTACCCTCTCCTATTAATTAAGGAAATGCTATGCTTACTCTCCTAAGTATAATAGTTTATAAAGGTTAATATCTATATAGCATTCTATAAACTATAGATAGCTAAAGGTAAGGAGCACTTAATAGCGTTTTAAACTAGGTTTAGGTTATTTAAATAGCTAGTCTGCCTATTTAGCCTAGTAGGAGTACTAGCTACCTTTTAATATTATATTAATAAGTCCTTAGGGGATACATTAGGGGATTTTATTATAGCATATTTAGATAATATCTTAGTCTATTTAGGGGAATTAAAGAAAGACTATATAGCTAAGGTTTAGCTAATATTAGGCTAATTAAGGGCAGCGGGCCTTTACCTAGATCTTAATAAGTCTATGTTTGCTATAAAGGAGGTCTAGTACCTAGGCTATATTATTATAGCAGGTCGCTCTATTTGCCCTAATCCTATAAAGGTTATAGCTATTAGGGAATAGGTAGCCCCTATAAAGTTATAGGGGGTTTGTAGTTTCCTTAGGTTTACGAATTTTTACCGCAATTTTATCTAGGATTTTTTAGAGCTAGCTACTCTACTTATATGCCTTACTAAGAGGGATATCCTATTTTAATAGGGAGCTAAGAAAAGCACTGCCTTTAAAAGGCTTAAAGAGGCTTTTATTAAATACCTAGTCCTAGTATAGTGGGACCTAGACTAGCTAATAGTAGTTAAAGCAAATTATTTAGGGATAGCCCTAGGAGGGTGCCTCTTATAGGAGGGTTAGGATTATATCCTATATCCTATTGTATACTATTCTATAAGCCTTATAGCCTTATAGAGGAATTATACTATTTATAATAAGGAGCTTCTAGCTATTATCTCTTGTCTTAAGGCATAGTTAGTAGAACTATAGGGAGTGTCCTACCTATTTATAATCTATATAGATTATAAGAATTTAGAATACTTTATAATACCTTAGCTAATATTAGAATAGTAGGCCTAGTAAGCGGATACACTTGCTTTATTTAACTTTTACCTCTAATATAGGCCTAGCATATAGGCTTACTGCCTAGATGCTCTTTTGTAAAGGGACTAGGATAGGTTAGGACCTAGTATAAGAATAGGATAAATACTATAGCCTATTACTATTTTAGGACTCTTATAGTTACTATTAGAGTTAGGGGTAGGTTATAGCTAGAGTCTGCTATTATTATATATAGTACCACTACTAACTAGGGAAGCTCTCTTTACTATAAGGTGCCTATAGACTTTATAGGATTAGGTAGTTTAATTAGATCTAATATACTATATCTAGCTTTAGGCAATTTAAGAAGGGGTAAGGAAGTTTCTACTAGAAGTAATAATAAGGGAATAGGTTATAGATTACTTACTAAGTGCCTATAGGGCACTCTAGTTTTAGGGCTAGACCTAGGTCCTAGCCTAGGAACCTCTTATAATAACGCTTATCTAATAATATTATAATTCGCTAGTAGTAAGGCACCTAGGATATAATATAATATTTTAGATCTTATAGTGGCAGTTTTATTAGGATAGGATATTATAGGATATTATAAGGTTTATCTATAACTACTACTACTTTAGTAATTATAAAAGTTATTAATAATATTAGGGCTTATTAAAACTATTACTAATCCCTAACTAGTTCTAGTTGTAAATCTCTATTAACTTTATAATAAACTTACTAGTATTATCCCTAGAATAGCCCTAGTTCCTTATAGTTATTACTAATAGGCTTTCTAAGTTTATTTAATTAGAGGTAATAACCTCTATTATAGCTAAGGAGTGCGTGGAATAGTTTAAGATAGTGTAGTAGAGATTTTAAGGTTTTCCTTAGTTAATTATTATAGACTAAGGGTTAGATTAGTTAGGAAACTTCTAGATAATATTATGCTTAAGAGTTAGGATTAACTAACTTCTTTCTATATTACATTACCCACAGATAGACAGTAGCATAGAACAGGCAAATTAGGAGGTATAAGCAATACTACGCGTATTTATCTCCTTCTTATAGTATAATTAGCCTAAACACTTAGCTGCTTATTAGCTTATAATTAATAATAGGATATCCTTAGTTATAGGGGTAAGTCCTAATAGATTACTATATAGCTATAATTTAGAACCTATTTAGTTATAGCTAAACCTAGCACTATCTACTATAACCTCTAAGGGAAGGGTAGTTTAGTTCCTAGAATACCTCTAGAAGGGGACTTATTTAGCTTAGGCCGCGATAGCATATATATAATAATATTAATAGGACGTAATATTAGTATTATATTACCTAGTGGAATGTTTCTAGGTTAGGGATAAAGTATAGCTCTTACTTAGGAATATTAAAACTAATTACCCTTTATAGAAGCTTAATTAGGTTACTATAAAATACACTATTATAGAAGTTCTAATACTACTTATAGTCTAATTAGATATACTAAGAGGTATTTACCTAGTCTTCTATATAGATCTTATAGAGCAAGCAGTAATAGACCCCTTCTAAGTTAGAAGCTCTAAGACTCTAGACTAGATCTAGAATAGATATTATTAGAGGATAATAATAAACTTATTAAGGAATACTATATAAAGCAGATCCTTATAGCCTAGAATACACTAGGTAAAGGCAATAAATATAATATACTAGTTAAATAGGTAGGTTACTTATAACTAATATAGGAACCACTAGAGAATATAGTAAATATAGGGGCGCTAGATAACTTTAAATAGGAATAGGGGGATATATAATATAATAATAGACTAAGTTAATTAAGTAAAAGTTATCTACTAAGAGAGACTATATATAGAACTAGGGATACACTTATACTACTACCTATAATAAATTATTTAGCGTAACTAAGATACACTCCTACTATAGCTATTTTAGCTACTAAATCCTTATTAATCTTACTAGAGGCGCTATTAAACTCTGTTTTGCTCCTATTAATAGGGGTAATATATTAAAGAGGGGATAAACTATATCTAGCTTAGGGGTAATAGATATCTATATAGCGGTTATTATAGCTCTATCCCTAACGCTAAATAATAAAAGAGGTATATTACCTAGAGGGCAGAAGACAGGAGTATATAGGCAGGGGCTTAGTTCCTATGTGGTTACTAGAGGTAATAGGAAGATATTTAGACTTAGTATAAAGGTAACTAGTCTTATTAGGGAGGGTAAGCTATATTTAATATAGATTAGTAAGAGAGACACTAGAAGAGCGCTAGGATTAATGCTAATAGTAATAGGAAGGTAATTTATTATATAGCTTAATATATTAAGGATTAGTCTTAGGACTAATATAGTAATAACTAGGGGAGAGCGCGCTAATTATAGTAATAGACTACTTATAGAAATCCTATTATATAGTAACTATACTATTTATAAGCTACTAGTTTTACTAAAATAAGGCGCTAGTAACTTAGTATAGTAAGTTATTTATTCTATAACTAGCTAAGGGATTACTACTAATAAAGGGAATAATATTAAGTCTAGTTATATTTAAGGTAGAAGTATTAGTTAAGGGGGATAGCCTAAGGGCTAAATAAATAGGTACTAGATTAAACTAGGCCTAATTAAGGAGAGAGTTCTAGTAGGTAATAAGGGACTAGTATTTCTAGGATAGAATAGGTAATTTTTGCTTTATAGTTACTAACTTAGTAACACTAGGTTCTATAATATACTAGCCTATAGTAATTTTAGCTTTAAGATCTTTTAGGGCGTAATAGAGGTAAGGGTTAGTAGATAGGTACCTAGTTAGCTAGATATAGGTAATATAATTATATTAATAAGGAGGGTAGGACTTACTATTCTTAGGTAGGTAATAGTCTATAATGCCTATAGTTAGGGCCTGTTTTATATAGGGACTATAGGGATAAAAAACTAAGGTAGGCATGGCATACTACTTATTATCTAAGTTACCTTCTATAAGATATTTGCCTATAGAATAGGTAGGAGGCATAGTAGGCATAGTAGGGCTATAGGGAGGAGAATTATAAGGGCATAGTATATTAATAAGTATTTATATAGGATATAATTAAGGTTTAATAAGGGAGTAGGAAGGATCTAAGATAGGATTATAATATATAGAAGGTAAAGTTAGAAAAAGGAAGTTAGGGGGAAAGGGAGGGTAGGTAAAATGTTTTTATATATAATATAAAAGTAAAGGTAAGGTAATAAACTAGTAAAGGTAGGGTTAGGGGGTTATTATAATAATATAAGGGGCTAGTAGGGCTACACATAAGCTATATTATATATGCTATATAATAATAATAATATAATATAATAGGTAGAGATAACTCTATACCTGCCACTAGGACATGCACAACGCGTACGTGTACTACATTTAAGGCAATAATAATAAACCATAATAGGTGGAGATAACCCTATAACCTAACACTAGGACATATATAACACAGGGGCGTACTATATTTAAGTTAAGGGGAGCAAAGAGGGGGTAAGAAGGTTTTAAAGGGAATAGGGGATAATTTATACTCTTAGGAGATATTACTAGGATAGGTAAGTAGGGAGGTATATAAAGGGCTTAGGCTTTGCCTAAGCATTAGTTATAGCTTAGAAGGATAGGTAGCTAATAGGAACTAGCAAGGGTTTAGGAAGGAGGCTAATATAAGATAGCTAGGGGATATAAGGGGCACAAAGGGGGATGGACTAGCTCTCTTCCTTTCTTCCCTCCTTAAGTTTCTTAATATCATATCAACGCCCAACAGCAGTTGCCTAGGGGCTAGTCCATAACAACTACAAACAATACTCTAATCCTTAGTAAACCTTATAACCTAAGAAAATAGTAGCTTTCTATCTATTAGAGATAGAAATTCGCTAGTTATATTATTAATTTAGTTACCCTTTAGTTTAAAGGCTTATAAGAATACTCTAATAAGCTAGTTATAAAGTTAAGAATAATATAATTAAGAGATTAACTAAGATTTACTACTATTACTAAATAAATAAGAAAGCCCTAGGTAGATTTAAGTTTACTATTAAAGATAATTACAAATTTAACTATAAGATTATTATTAATATTATATAGATTAATAATTAACTGGTTTTTTATGTTATTAATTTAGTAAGTTCTTTCTAAGTAGCCTAGTTTCTAGATCTAAATAAATAGAAGGCCTATAATATTTGGAACGCCCTATGTAAATACTAGATTAATATATATCTAGGCCCTCTAGATTAGATTATTTATAATACTAGAAAGAACTTTATGTTATTAGAGTTTAAGCATTATATGTGTTTACTATTAATTAAGATTAATAAAGTTCCTATTAAAGCCTATAATAGTATTAGGAAGGTTAAATAATATTATAGACTATTAAGGCATGCCTATAATATTATTATAGACTTAATAGTTAAGGAGCTTATACCTAAGTAGTATCTCTAAATAGCTATTAAGGCTATTAATAATTTAGTAAGACTAAATAGTCTTATGCTTACCTTTCTTATCTTTAGAGCATATCTATAAATAACTAATAAATTACTACTAAGCGTATTAGTTATTTAATAAGCTAAAGCAATCTGTAAAGCTACTAATAAAGTCTAATAGTTCCTAGTAAAGCAGTAAGTTTATAATGCCCTATAGGCTTACAATAGCCTAAATACTTTGCCTATATATAAGCTTTTACTTTAGTTAGATATACGTATTTAAAGAGAGAAAGATAGCTAGCAAAGCCCTTATAAGCTTATAAGGACTAATAGTAAGACTTATGTTCTTTAGATGCCTTATAGACTAACTAAATTTAGATTAATAGTAGTTAAGCTATATTATTAGGATTCTTATTACATTAAAAAGGATTATAAATATAAAGAATAAGCCTAAGAATTAGTATATAATATACTAGTTAAAGAGAAAGTCCTATAAGCTAGTAAAGAGACTACTTAAGTAAAAGGAATTCTATAGGTTAAGAGAAAACGTATAAGGCTATGTAAGAAGCTTATAGTTAAATTTAACCTTAAGGGAGGCAAAGCTATATAGGAATAAAGCATATTATTATTCCTTATAAATAAAGATTAAGAGAAAGCCTTAATTAAGGAGCTTATTACTACTAGAGAACTTTAAGAGGTGTTTCTTACTATAAAAGAAAAAGCTAACTAGAATCTAGCCCTTTAATTACGCTAAGAAGGGAAGATAATAATGCTAGGCAAGCCCTTTAAGTAGTTAGATTAAGCTAAGATTAATGCTTTATAAGCCTATAATATTTTTAAATTTATATATTTAATCCTGCTAAGTATAGAAAAAAGGCTCTTTAATTCCTACATAGTTCGCGAGATTAAAGGTAAAGGAACCACTATACTATATAAGAAATTATAGCTTATAACTTAAGGGCATAATAATAAAGGGAAGGACTTTATCCTAACCTAATTGCCTATAATATAGTAATTAAGTTAATAATTAATTATTATAATAGGACTATTATTAAAGTTAAAAGGAATTATTATATAAATCTAAGATATTATTTAAGCATATATATAGTTAAAAATAAGGCTTAAACGCTTAATTATTACTATATTACCGCATTAGATTACCTATCTCTTTCTAGAAGGTATAATTATAGAGGTAATAAAGCCACTATATAGAATTATAGAGGTAGGAACCTATTAGTAGGTAACTTACTTCTATTACTATAAAGAAAACCTTAAGATAATAACTTTAACCTATAACGTATACTTATTAATAGTAAATTTAAGTAATAATAACTTCTTTAGTGTAGTTAGAATATAGACTAATAATACACTAGGACTAAGTAATTATAACTTCTTTTAACTAGAAGAGAAAGAGCTTTGGAAAGCGAAATTCTTAGTAAAGCTAAAGCAAACCCTTTTAGCTAAGAATCCCCTTATCTTTAATAGTTATATCCTTTTATAGAATACTAATAATTTAATAAAACTATAGTAAAAGGGTTAAAGTAAGAAAATTAGGTAGATTAAGCCTAACTTGCCTACTATAAAATAAGATTATATTAAACAATAAGCTTAAGGAAGTTATATTATAATAGTGTGTTAACCTAAAGCACTCTATAATCTTTTAATTATAGCATAATACTAAGAACTAATAGCTAATAATATATCTTAATTAAATAAACGCCTTAAATAGTAAATCTAATACTAAGAATAAGGGATATATTATATCCTACTAGATCTTAAGAAAGCAAAGTTATTTATATTTATAAATAAATGTCTTACTAATAATGAAGATCTAAGTTTATAGATTAGCTATATTATTATTATTAGTAATAAGAAAGAGTAAGAGAATACTTTTAAGCTATAAGGCAATATTATTATATATAGGTTAATAAAGAGTAAGCGTGTAACTTATAGTGCACTTGCTTCTAAATTATACGTAATAGTATAAGGCACTAATATAGCCTATGTAATTGCTATAACCCTAAATATAATTATAGATTGCGTTGAGATTAATTAGATTCTAATAATTATCTATATAGACTCTCTTTTATTATATAAATGCCTTATAAAGCTAGGCATAATAAAGGAGTAGCGATTAATAATTAATATTATAGCCCTTAGGTAGTTATACAAACGCGAGGAGATCTATGAGGTTTAATAGATTAACGGCAATAATAATCCCACTAATTTAATAATAAAGGCATTACTAAACAAGACCCTTAAGACCTTTATTAATTTAAATAAAGCCATAATTTAGGTTAAAGGCTAGGTAAAGAGGCTAGAGACTAGATAAGCTAGACGAAAATCTAGCTCTAGCCTAACTATAAACTAAACTAATAAGGGGCCTGTATTTAAACCTTTGGATTTACTTGTGTTTACTTTGATTTTTATTGCGTTTTTAAAGCTTTTAAAGCTTCTAATCTCTTTTATTTAAATTTTCCTTCTAACCTCTCCTTAAATTATTATTAACTAATAAGGGGCCTGAATTTAAATTCTAACCTACTTATCCTTTAATAGGCTTATTTTATTTTATACCTACTTTTTCCTTCTTTTAATTATATATTTACTTTGCCTTACTTTCCTTTTAAAAGAGAAGTTACTAGTGTTATAATAACTAGGTTAATATTAGGTTAACCACAGGGAAAGTGGAGTATTTGCGCGCGGGGCTACGCTGTGATTAGCCGCACATGTAAGCGAGTCGTATAACCTGCAATCCCCCTTAATACCTTTAGCCACGAAGCCCCTTAGCTAGTAATAACAATTAACTATCATATAACAACAGACCCTTTATTGCACTAGTGCTTTATATTCCACCTTGGTGATACTAACAAATATCCTTATCTTAAATTTATAACTTACTCTTACTAGCTTGATAATAGCTTTTATATTACTATTATTTAGTAGTCTTTAAATAATCCTTTCTTCCCTTAAATTTCTTTATTACTTTAGTATTACTAACTTTTTACTAGCTTATTATATCTAATACTATATTTATCCTTACTATCCCTTAGCTTACTACTACTGCTAAAGTTACTAAGAAATTACCTTAAAAATATATAAGAATAAATAAATCTACTATATAAGTTTATTACTTAAGTATAAAGACTTTACTACTAACTAGGTACTAGTAATGTTACAACAACTAGGTTAACATTAGTTAACCATAGGGAAAGTGAAGCACCCGCACGCGTGCATAAGATGTGATTAGGTGCACGCGGGGCTGCGCTGTAATTAGCCACATATGTAAGCAAGTTATATAACCTATAATCCCCCTTAATACCTTTAGCTACGTAGCCCCTTAGCTAGTAATAATAATTAACTATTATATACCTAAATAGACCCCTTATTATACTAGTCCTTTATACTTTACCTTAGTAATACTAATACTAATTAGTGGTTAAAATAATATAGATAGCTAGGGTTATAAAGAAAAGATATTCCTATAGTCTAGCTAGAGAATTATACTAAAGGAAGATAGACTCTAGATACTAGATATTAGGCTTCTAAGGGATTTAACTTTTTCTATTTTTAAGTCTCTAACTATTAATAAAGGGATTAATCCTATTATTTATTATAAGAAAAATATTAATTAACTAAGGAGTTATAGCTATATATACTTCTTAAACTAGAGATTAACTTAGCCTTACTAGCTAAAGAAAACACTATAATAACACTCATAATAGCTAGTAATAATTCTTTATTATTATAACCTATAAAAGGTAAGTAACCTATAGCGCCTAAAAGACCTAAGAAATCTAACTTACCCCTATAACTCTAAAAACACGCTATAGTAATTAGCACTAACTAGGAGAGTTCTTTAGTACTAAACCCTTAAAGTGCTAAGGACTAAAAGCTTAATAACTATATTACCTAGATAATTAATATCTATAAGAGTAGTTAATATAAGGATCTTATACTTTAGGAAATCTTCTAAGATAACCTTAAAGGTTAGACTAAAGAAATGCTTAAATAAGCCTTATACTCCCTAATATATAAATTATAAGAATACCTCTATAAGAATAGTATTTATATTACTAAGAGTTAAAGCAGTAGAATTATTAGTTTATTATAATAATTTCTTAATAAGGATAAGGTATTATAATAGCCTAAAGATAAAATTATAAAGTAAATAGCTATAGGTAAATTCCTATTTATTAATAACCCTACTATTTATACCTCTTTTACTAGTAATTTCCCTATTAATGTCCCTCCTATTAACCCTCCTATTATTTCTCCTATTAATAACCCTCTTACTAATTATATACTATTAAGAATAAGCACTCTATAACTATAGAGAATACTATAGGTTACCCTAGCACTAATTATTCCTTCTAAAGATTAGATTATTAGGAAGATCTTAGAACTTATAAAGACCTATAAAGAAAATAATTATTATAGTAAAAATATATATAACTTTATTATACTAAAGATTGGCAGCCCTAATTGGTTGTATGATAGAACTCACAAGAAGGTTAATGTAAAAGGAAGGAAAAAGGCTAGAACCCCCTAGGGGAGAGGCTTTCTCTTATACTCATAAGGGGAGGGGAGAGTAAATTATAGCTAAAGCTTAGAAAATAAAGTATAGAGAGATAAGATAAATAAATATCTTAATTATAATCTAGGCATAGGATTACCCTAAGCCTAGACTAGGATTACCCTTCTCCTATAGTAAGGGATTAAAATAAGGTATATAGGCTTTATATTATAACTAGACTAGGAGTAAGTTAAAGTTAGCTAAAAAGTAAGGTAATAGAAAAGTTAGCATAAAAGTAAATAGGAGATAAAAAGTAGTAATTAGTATAAACTCCCTTTACTTATAAAGGGTAGTAAGGAGAGGTAAGAAGGTAAGGCTACCTTTAGCTTAAAGGTATACTAAGGGAAGTAGTAAACTAACCTTATTATATTTTTAAGGGGATAAGGCTAGCGTAAGCTAGTAATAAATATATTTAATAGGTTATAACTTAAATAGTATAGGCCTATAGTAAGGTTAGTGCTAAGCTAAAGAATATAGTAATAGGGGTTTTCTTCCTATTCTTAGGGTTTTCCTTATTAATAAACTAGTTAGGGTACTAGGAACGAGCCTGATATAGAGCTAGCTAGTGTATTTAATATATAAATATACTAAAGATTAATCTCTTTTAGAATAAGTATAATAGACTTAACCTTCTATAGGAGTATATATATAAGGTACTTCTAATAAGACTTATAGGTAATACTATATAATACTTTCTTAATTATCTTATAAATAGGAACCTTACCTATAAGTAAATAATTCATAGTATCTATTAACGCTTTAAAATAGAGAGTAATTAGTAGTTTTATTAGTAAGAGTAAAATAATATAATGCTTAAGGCTATAATTACTAAGAACCCTAATAAATCTAAGATAGATTATCTTAAGATTTTACTTATAACCCTTAAGAAAGTATATAGAGAATTATTTCCCTTATTTACTATTAATATAAAGCTATATTATTAAATATTAAGCGTAATCTCTAGTATTCTAAAGTGTAGGCAGAGTATTGTTTGTAGTGTAGTTAGTGTAGTTTTTAGGAAAAATTTGTAGTTATAGTGTAATGTAAAAAAATTTATAGTTAGTGTAGTATAGTGTAGTTACTATAAATTATTTTGTAGTGCAATTAGTGTAGTTACTATACTAACTACAAACACTATAAATATAGTGTTAGTTAAAAAATAAAGTGGGCCTTTCATTAGTTAGTATTATTTTAAGAATTAGCTTAAGATTATTAATCTAAAGCTTATATTATTAGCTATTTTATTAAATTAGTTATATAATTTCTAAAATTATACTAAAATTAGGATTTTACTATAACTAGGTATTATATATATTATTAGGATTTCTAAATAATATAATTATTCTAAATATTTTTTTACTAATATAACTTTAAGAAAAACCTTCTTATTATTTTATTTACTATTAATATAAATTATTACTATTACTTTTAATTAAAAAATACCCTAAACTAAAGTAATAAACTATTAATAAATCTTATTAATTCTTAATAAATAACTATAAGTTAATAAAATATCTATATCTCTTCTACATATTATAAGGTATCTAATAAGAACCTTAAAAAAACTCTAACTTTATTCTTACTATTATAATACTTTTAGCTTAATAATTCTAAAGCTTTAGGAAATTATATACTATAAATTATTACATCTTAATACTATAATATATAAAGGTTAAAAATAAAAGTCTATTATTAATAATATATATATAAATAACCTATATACTTTCTTATATTAAAATATCTAGCTTAATTAAGCTATAATAACTAATTTAAGACTTTTATTATAATAATCTTAGTATTTTTATATTAATATTAATATTAAATAAATAGTTAAAGCTATTTATTGATTGTTTTATATTTTTTTGGGCGCATTGTGGCCAATGCATCTAATCTTTAACAGACATGATTACTAGCAATACCTAGCAAGTATAACAATTAACATACAAGTTAAAAAGTCCATAGAAATAGATTTAACCTAAGATAAAAACAAGCTTTAAGGTTATAAATACGGGGGCTATGAGGTTAGATTATAGTTAGTAATAAACTTTATAGCTATAATAGCGTAAGATATAGTCATAGTTTGTAACCGTAGTTAATCTTAAATCCGTTTAAGTTTTACTTATAGCATAAATTAACATAATTCCCCCTTCCTCTATAACTATGTTTATTTCCTCTCTTTATCTCTTCTATCTTCTTATACCTTATTACTTATACTTTAAAGCTCTAAGGCAAACTTAAACGCTTACACTAACTATAACTTATTCCTACTTACTATATAACTTAATTCGCAGGTAAGTCTTGCCTTTCTAATTAACTAATTTACCTATAACTAATTAGACTATAGTATAGCTAAGGGTAACCTAAAGCTAGGGGCTATAACCACTAGGCTAGGTAACTATAAGGCTATCTTAAAAAGTAATAAAATTCCTAATTAAAAGGAAATTTAAAAAGTTAGTGAATAAATTAAGGAATTTAAGGAAAGTAGGAAGAAGAAGGGGAATAAGAACTAGAGAAGAAAGCAATATATTTGAAAAAGGTGTTAAAAAATAAAGGGTTATAACAATTTAAGCAGTTTTACCTCGTGCTTAGGAGGGGTTAAAGCTATTTATAAGTTCTAACTATATTACTTAAAATAGTTAGTGAATAGAGATTTAGCTTATATATCTTTAGTTATTTATTTAGTTTTATTAATATTCTTTTAGGTAAATTTTAATTTATATTAATAGTATATAATATAATAAGAAGGTTTTTCTTAAAGTTATATTATAAGAAAAAGGATTAAGAATAATAGTCTTAGTAAAAAATCCTAATATTAGATATAATACCTAGTTATAATACCTAGCTATAGAAAAATCCTAGTATTACTATAATTGTTAGTTTCACCAAAGGTGATGCACTAGTGCAATGATGTTAAAGTTAACAATATTATAATAGATTAATTAATGATAGATAAAAGAGAGAGAAGACAAGGAATCTAGCTAGGTGGTAAAGTGGGAAAAAGGGGAAAAGTAGGCCTGTAATAGTAAGGCAGTGCGAACGGTGTGGGGGCTATACGCAATGCAACCAATCGCATTACGTGCATTATTTAGTGGCCTTACTCTTGTCCTAGCCTTTAGCTACAATTAAACCAAAGCTTCTCTAAAGGAAGCCACACTAGTAATCTCTCTTTTTCCTTTGTGGCTAAAAAGCTTAAAAACGCAATAAAAATTAAATTAAAGGAAAGTGTTTATAAGTGGATCCCTTAATAGAAATCCGCTGCTCTAATTAGTCCGCTTAGCCTTAGTCTCTCTAATTAATCTAATCCCCTTAATCTATCCTAATTAATCTTAATCTCTCTTCTTGTTATGGACTGGCCCCTAGGCAACTGCTGTTGGGCGTCGATATAATATTGAGAAACTTGAGGAGGGAAGAAAGGAAGAGAGCTAGTCCATCCCCCTTTATGCCCCTTATATCCCCTGGCTATCTTATGTCAGCCTCCTTCCTGAACCCTTGCTGGTTCCTATTAGCCACCTGTCCTTCCGAGCTATGACTAATGCTTGGGCAAAGCCCAAGCCCTTTACAGTAGTGTAGTTAGTGTAGTTACTATACTAACTACAAACACTACAAATGTAGTGTTAGTTAAAAAATAAAGTGGGCCTTTTATTAGTTTGTATTATTCTAAGAATTAGCTTAAGATTATTAATCTAAAGCTTATATTATTAGCTATTTTATTTAATTAGTTATATAATTTCTAAAATTATACTAAAATCAGGATTTTACTATAACTAGGTATTATATATATTATGAGGATTTCTAAATAATATTATTATTCTTGATACATTTTTTACTAATATAACTTTAAGAAAAACCTTCTTATTATTTTATTTACTATTAATATAAATTATTACTATTACTTTTAATTAAAAAATACCTTAAACTATAGTAATAAAAGAAAATAAACTATTAATAAAACTAAATAATTAATTAAAGGTTAATAAGTTAAATAGTTACTTTCTATATATTATTAGTAATATAGTAACCACTTTTTTATAGCTTTAAATATTTATTTAGTATTTATATTAATATAATAATACTTTTAGCTTAATAATTCTAAACCTTAAGGAAATTATATATACTAAATCCTTGTATCTTTATACTTTAATATATAAAGAAATATAATAATATTCTAATATTTTTAAGATATATATATATAACTTATATACTTTCTAAATTAGGATAAATAGCTTAATTAAGCTATAAAAGATAATTTAACTATTTTTAAATATTTAAATTAAAGTCTTATTTTGCTAAATAAAAACCCTATTATTATAATTTATTATAGAAATAAGCATACTTTCTAGATATATAGTAAGGTCCTAGTAATTCTAAAGAATTTTCACTAGAGTTACTATTACTATTACTTTAGAATTACTAAGACTTACTATAGTTTAGTAAGTTAAATTTATATAATAATAAAATTCTAATTATATAAATAGTATAATTAAAATTAATAAGAGTAAAGAGTTTAAAACCTCTAATAATATATAATTGTAAAATAAGGGATTCCTTTTTTTAACTAAATTACTAATAAATCTATATAATTTAAAAGTTAAATATTTATAATATCTTAGGACCCACTTTAAAATATAAGATTACTACTATTATAGTTCTTTATTTAAAACCCCTTACTAAATAAATCATGACTTAAATATGTATAATATATTAGGGCCCATTTTTAATTATAGGATTACTACTATTATAGTTTTTTATTATAAAGCCACCTTACTAAATAAATCATGACTTAAATATGTATAATATATTAGGGCCCATTTTTAATTATAGGATTACTACTATTATAGTTTTTTATTATAAAGCCCCCTTACTAAATAAATCCTAAGTTCAATATCTATAACATATTAGGGCCCACTTTTAAATATAAGATTACTATTATTATAGTTCTATTATTTTAAAACCCCCTTATTATATAAATTATAAGTTAAATATTAATAATGGATTAGGACCCACTTTTAAATATAAGATTACTACTATTATACTTCTTGATTACAAAACCCCCTTACATAAATCCTAAGTTAAATATCTATTATATATTAGGGCCTACTTTTAAATATTAGATTACTACTATTATTATTTAATTTAGTTATAGTAATAATCTTAAAGATTCTAACTAAATAGGTATTTATTAAGCTTATATTACTAATTTCCTATTATAAATTTCCTATTACTAATTTTCTATTACTAATTTCCTAATACTATTACTTTAAAAAATATAAAAGAGAAACAAATTCTATTTTATTAATATATTTAAAAAGCTTTAAATACTAAATAACTAAAAGATTAGCTATCTTAGGTTCTATATTTATAGGGATAGTATATTAAGCAAAGAGATAGAAGGAATATATCTAGCTTTACGTAATAAGTCTATAGGAAATTATATTCATCTTATAGATTAATATAATACTAAAGGCTATAAAATAGGAGCTTCTAGCCTCCTTACTAGAAATACTATAGGATTTTAAGGACCTTTTCTTAGAGAATAAGGCAAATGCTTTACTACTATACTAAGGCTAGTCTAACTATTATATCTAGTTAAAGTAAGATATAGAAGGCAATAAACTAGAGTTACCTTAGGTGCCTTTATATAATATACCTTATTATTACTTACTAGAAATTTAGAAGTAAGTAATAGACTTAATAGATAAGAGCTAGATTAAGGTAAGTTTATCTTTAGCTATAGTACCTATATTACTTATAAAGAAACTAGGGGGAGGTTAGAGGTTTTATATAAATTACTATATACTTAATAAGATTATAGAATAGGACTATTACCCTTTACTACTAGTTAAAGAAATATTATAATTATTATTAGAGGCAAAATAGTTTATAAAACTAGATATATAAGTAGCGTTTTATTATATATATATTACTAAAGGTAAAGAATACTAAATAGTATTTTAAATAAGGTTTAGTTTATTTAAATATCTTATATATCCCTTTAGGTTAGTAAGCGCACTTACTACCTTTTAGAGATATATTAATAATACTTTAAGTAAAATCCTAGGGGACTATATAATAGTATACCTTCATAATATTTTAGTCTATTTAGGTAGTTTATAAAAGGACTATATATAGAAAGTTTAAGTAGTTCTAGATAGGCTTTACTAGGTAGGACTAAACTTAGATATTAAGAAGTATATTTTTATAACTAAAGAGGTAAAGTACCTAGGGTTTATTATTTATATAGGAAAACAAATTTACCTAGATAAGGAGAAGATTATAGCTATAAGGGATTAGGAGGCCCTAATATCGGTTTGTAAATTACGCGGATTTCTAGGTTTTACTAACTTTTATTATAACTTTATACTATAATTCTTAGAGGTTATAGCGCCCTTACTTAACTTAACTAAAAAGGGGGCCCTGTTTTTATAAATAGAGAAGTATAATAAGGCCTTTAATATACTAAAGTTAGCTTTTATATTATATCCTATCCTAACCTAGTAGGATTCTAAGAAGGATATATTAGTTAAGGTAAACTATTCTAGGATAGCTTTAGGGGTTGCCTTTCCTAGGTTAATAATAAAGGAGTTTTTATCTAGTAGCTTACTACTTTACTTAGTTATAGCTTACCTAATAAAACTATATAATATGAAATAAGGAGCTTCTAGTAACTATCTCTTACCTTAAAGTATAGTTAGTAAAACTATAGAGTATTAGTAAGCTATTTATAATTCTTATAGATTATAAGAACTTAGAGTACTTTATAGCACTAAGGGAGATATTAGAATAGTAAGTAAGATAGGTAAAGATACTAGCACTTTTTAACTTCTATTTGCATTATAAGCTAGGCATATAAGTAGCGTAACTAGATATATTATTAAGATACTATTAGGAGGAAGTGTAAGTAAAAAAGCTAAAAGAGCTACTAATATATTTAGTAATATCCCTTACTAAGTTTTAGTTTTAATAAGGAAAGGTAATAATAAGTATTTAGCCTATTATATTAGTAAAAGGGGATAGTTAAGGTAGTAACCTAGGCATGCTTTAGGACTCTCTAGCTAGAAAAGCGCTATTTATAGATAAATATCTCTAATCTCTATAGGATTAATCTTTACTCTAGGATAAGGCTTATAGGGTTTAGCTTAGTATAGTAAAGGTAAGGGCCTAAAAGTTTCCTAATACTATAAGTATAAGAAAATAAATAGTAAATTACTAAATTAGTGTAAAGGGCGTGTTATAATTTTAAGGATAGATATAGATCCTAAAATAAGAGCTATTAACTATAATATTAATCTAATAGACTTATAACTTACCCTTATTAGGGTACCTAGGGAGGAATATAACTTTTAAGGCACTTTAAAGAGACTTCTATTAGGATAAAATATTATAGGATATAGCTTATTTTATATAGAATTATTACTACTATAAAGGGTAAAAAAGCTAATAGTTATAGTAAGGCTTGCTAAAGCTAATCCCTTTTCCTAATAGGTACTAATTATAGATTTCTATTAACTTTATAACTAACTTTCTTACTAGGGGATAGGATAACTTATAGTTCCTTATAGTTATTATAGATAGACTTTTTAAATATATATAGCTTAAGGCTATAGTATTAATAATAGCTAAGGCTTATATAAAACACTTTAAATATTATTAGTAGTAATTCTATAGGTTCCCTACGCAAATAATTATAGACTGCAAATTAGATTAGCTAAGTAATTTCTAGACTTTCCTTTATAAAAAGGTTAGTATATAATAATTATAATTAATATTATACTATCTATAAATAAATAGTAAAATAGAGAGGGTAAATTAGGAAGTGTAGGCTATTTTATAGGTAATAATATCCTTTTCTTAATTTAAATAGCCTAACTATTTACCTACCTACTAACTAGTATTAAATAATTAGGACTTATTTGTAATAGGTATAAGTGTAAACATAGCTTTATATAGTTATAATATGTTAATAGTTTAGGAGGTAACTTAAACGTAGTTATTAGCCACTTTAGTAAAAGGATAGGCTTAGGCCTTCCTATAATATTTAAAGAATAAAATAGACCTTATATAAGCTACTATAGCTTTTATTTAGTAATAGCAATAGGAGGATATAAATAGTAGCTATAGACTAGTAAAATATTTCTAAGTTAGGAACTATATATAGTTAAATCTTTATAATATAAAGATAAATTATCCCTATAAGAAGTTAGATTAGGTAATAGCTAAGTATAAGGTGCTTAAGGTCCCTATACCACTAACTATTAGGTTAGATATACTAAGAGGCTTATATCCTATCTTTTATATTAATTTAGTCTAGTAAGTGGTAGAAGATCTATTACTAAGTTAGAAACTAGCTAATAAGCGCTTATTACTAGAACTTAGGATAATAAATACTAATCCTAATCTCTTAGAGTACTAGGTTAAAGATATTCTTATAGCGAAAAATATAAGAGAATAGGGGTTACACTATAATATATTAGTAAAATAGAAAGGATACGTTTAGCTAATATAAAAACCACTAGAAAATATATAAAACATAAAGGCACTAGATAGATTTAAGACATAATAAGGCAATATATAGATAAATAATAGTCTTAAATAGGTATGATTTTATTTAAATATAAAAAACTAAAAATGTTAATTTGCCTCTATTATATATATAATTTAGCGCTAATTATCTACTATAATAAAGGAAATTGAAGATAGGGGAGCACTATCTTACTTATATATATGCTTATAATGTTTATTAGTAAGTAAGTAAACTAACTTTACTATAGAATTAGAAAGGGCCTATTATCTAGTATAAGTCACTTCCTAGGCAGTAATAGACTATATAAGGGTCTTATTTATATTACTTATACTCAGAGTATTGTTTGTAGTGTAGTTAGTGTAGTTTTTATGAAAAATTTGTAGTTATAGTGTAGTGTAAAAAAATTTGTAGTTAGTGTAGTGTAGTGTAGTTACTACATATTATTTTATAGTATAGTTAGTGTAATTACTACACTAACTACAAACACTACAAATGTAGTGTTAGTTATAAAAACAGTGGGCCTTTTATTACTTAGTATTATTCTAAGAATTACCTTAAGATTATTAATCTAAACCTTATATTATTAGCTATTTTACTTAATTAGTTATATAATTTCTAATATTATACTAAAATTAGGATTTTACTATAACTAGGTATTATATATATTATTAGGATTTCTAAATAATATTATTATTCTTCCTACTTTCTATTACTAATATAACTTTAAGAAAACCCTTTTTATTATTTTATTTACTATTAATATTAATTATTACTATTACTTTTAATTAAAAAATACCCTAAACTAAAGTAATAAAAGAAAATAAACTATTAATAAAACTAAATAAATAAATAAAGGTTAATAAGTTAAGTAGTTACTTTCTAAATATTATTAGTAATATACTTACCACTTTTTTATAGCTTTAAATATTTATTTAGTATTAATATTAATATAATAATACTTTTAGCTTAAAAATTCTAAACCTTTAGGAAATTATATATAGTAAATTATTATATCTTAATACTATAATATATAAAGGTAAAAAGTAAGAGTTTACTATTAATCATATATATATAAATAACCTATATACTTCCTTATATTAAAATATTTACCTTAATTAAGCTATAATAACTAATTTAAATTTTTTTATTATAATAATCTTAGTATATTTATATTAATATTAATATTAAATAAATAGTTAAAGCTATTTATAAGTGCTTACTATATTACTTAAAAAACTTAGGAAATATAGATATAGCTTATAAATCTTTAGTTATTTATTTACTTTTATTCATAGTTTTTTATAGTTTATTTTATTTTATTAATATAGTTTTAGGTGATTTTTAATTTATATTAATAGTAAATAATATAATAAGAAGGTTTTTCTTAAAGTTATATTAATAAGAAAAAGTATTAAGAATAATAGTCTTAGTAAAAAATCCTAATATTAAATATAATACCTAGTTATAATACCTAGCTATAATACCTAGCTATAGAAAAATCCTAGTATTACTATAATCTTATAAATTATATAACTAATGAGAGAAAATAGGTAATAAAATAAACCTTAGGTTTATAAGCTTCTCTTAATTCCTATAATAATAATAACTAATAACTAGCCCCACTTTTATTTTCACACTACATTTGTAGTGTTTGTAGTTAGTGTAGTTACTACAAAATAATTTATAGTGTAGTGTAGTGTAGTTTATAGTGTAGTAACTACACTACACTACACAATGTAGTGCAATACTCTGCTAAGGATATCCCTATGTCCTTATAAATAGCATAGTCTTATTACCTTAAATAAGGAGATTAGTTACATTATTAAGCTTAACACCTAACCTATCTATATTATCTAGAGAGAATAGAAAGGGTATAGCTATATTAATTATATAGAGAGACATATTACCTAATTTAGTTAGCATATATATTATGCCTTATGTAATTACTAATGTAGCACTAAATTTAATCTCTTTTAGAGAGGTTATTTTAATCTTTAATAAAGGCATTAGCTTTAGTAGCGCTTTTGCTTATTTTATTCCTACTATTAATAATCCTAAAGCTCCTATATTAGGTAAGATACCTCTAAAAACCTCTTTAGAGTAGCGCTCTTCTAAAATATATAATATTCTTAGCTTATTATATAGATTATGCTTTAAATAGGTATATTTTAAGGCTTAGTCTTATAAAGTTATAATAATATTATTATTAGCTAGTTAGGGTCTTACTATAAAGAATTAGGTAATGCTTAGGTAGTTAAACTTGAATATAGATACCTCTTTAGTATTATTATTATTATCTTCTTTATTATTTATTTAAGTAAACGCTTTAGCTAACTTCTAAGCTTTATTATTAAGATTATTAGCCTTTTCTATTCCTTAACCTTTAAAAGCTATAAGGTAGGCTTAGAATTTCCTCTCTATTAGTAGTGTTTAATACTACTTACTCTTTTACTTATTAATAATCTCTTTCTAAGTAATTTATTAACTAATAGCTATTCTTATTATAGATATAGTATTTGCTATTATTCTAGCCTTAGTTATACTAACTATAGCCTTTACTATAACCTCTTTAATTATATAGTTAATTATATCTTTAGTTTATAAACATTACTTCTAACTCTTTATTATTAGTAAAGTATTAATTAAATTAGGCACTTAATTTATTAGCTTTAGTAATAGTAATAGATTTATAAAGGTCTCCTATAAGCCCTTTAAAACCTAGTAAGTAGTTATACTTAGCTTACCGATATTTTAGAATACTAGAGATTACGCTTAATATTTAATAATATATATATATATATATTAAATACGCTAGCTAGCTCTATATAAGGCTAGTTTTAGTACTCTAACTAGTTTATTAATAGGGAAAACCCTTAAAATAGGAAGAAAAACCCTATTACTTTAATCCTTAGTTTAGCACTAACCCTACTATAAGCCTATACTATTTAACTTATAACCTATTATATGTGTTTATTACTAGCTTATACTAGCCTTATCCCCTTAAAAGCTTAAAAAGGTTAGTTTACTACTCCCCCTAGTATGCCTCTAAGCTAAAGGCTACCTTACCTTACCCCTTCTTACTTCCCTATATAGGTAAAGTAAGTTTATACTAATTATTACTCTTTATCTATTATTTACTTTTATACTAACTCTTTTATTACCTTACTTTTTAGCTAACTCTAACCTATCCCTAGTCTAGCTATAGCATAAAGCCTATGTACCTTATTCTAGTCCCTTATTATAGGAGAAGGGTAATCCTAGTCTAGGCTTAGGGCAGCCTTACGCCTAGATTGTAATTAAGATATTCGTTTGTCTAATCTCTCTATGCTTTATTTTTTAAGCTTTAGCTATAATTCACTCTCCCCCCACGAGTATAAGAGAGCCTCTCCCTAGATGGTTCTAGCCTCTTTTCCTTCCTTCTACATTAACCTTCTTGTGAGTTCCTCTCCATAGCCTTATTTAATAATATAGCTTTATATTCATAGTTAATAAGGGAAATAATCCTCTATACACTTTCTTAAGAGTTATAAGTAAGACCTTAAGATAATTTATCTTAGATTTATTAGGATTCTTAGTAATTATAGCCTTAAGCATTATATTATTTCACTCTTAGTAATAAAACTACTAGTTACTCTCTATCTTAAAGCATTAATAGATATTATTAATTATTTACTTATAGGTAAGGTTTTTATTTATAAGATAATTAAGAAAGTATTATTTAGTATTACCTATAAGTATTATTAGAAGTGCCTTATATATATATTCCTATAGAAGATTAAGTCTATTACACTTATTCTAAAAAAGATTAATTATTAGGTTAATAAAGTTATATATCTTTTTACTATAATAATTATTATCTTTATAGGTTTTTATAAGTTTTAAGATCTTTCTAATAATCTAATCTTTAGAAGGAATAATTAGTAATAGGGTAACCTATAGTATTCTCTATAGTTATAAAGTGCTTATTCTTAATAGTGTATAATTAGTAGGAAGGTTATTAATAGGAGGAATAATAGGAGGGTTAATAGAAGGGATATTAATAAGGAAATTACTTATAAGAGGGTTATAAATAGTAGGGTTATTAATAGATAGGAATTTGCCTATAGCTATTTATTTTATAATTTTATCTTTTAGCTATTATAATATCTTATCCTTATTAAGGACTTACTATAATAAACTAATAATTTTACTGCTTTAACTCTTAGTAATATAAACGCTATTCTTATAGAGGCAATCTTATAATTCATGTATTAGGGAATATAAGGCTTATTTAAGCATTTCTTTAGTCTAACCTTTAAGGTTATCTTAGAAGATTTCCTAAAGTATAAGATCTTTATATTAACCACTCTTATAGATATTAATTATCTAAGTAATATAGTTATTTAGCTCCTAGTCCTTAGTATCTTAAGGGTTTAGTGCTAAGGAGCTTTCCTAGTTAGTGCTAATTATTATAGTGTGTTTTTAGAGTTATAGGGGTAAGTTAGATTTCTTAGGTCTTTTAGGTCCTATAGGTTACTTGCCTTTTATAGGTTATAATAATAAAGAATTATTACTTACTATTAGGAGTGTTATTATAGTGTTTTTCTTTAGCTAGTAAGGCTAAGTTAATCTCTAGTTTAAGCAGTATATATAGCTATAACTCCTTAGTTATTTAATTATTTTTCTTATAATAGACAATAGGATTAATTCCTCTATTAATAGTTAGAGACTTAATAATAGAAAAAGTTAAATTCCTTAGAAGCCTAATATCTAGTATCTAAAGTCTATCTTCCTTTAGTATAATTCTCTAGCTAAACTATAGGAATGTCTTTTCTTTATAATCCTAGCTATCTATGGTTTTATAACCACTAATTAGTGTTAGTATTACAAAGGTAAAATATAAAGCACTAGTATAATAAGGGGTTTGTTATTATATAATAGTTAATTATTATTACTAGCTAAGGGGCTTTGTGGCTAAAGGTGTTAAGGGGGATTGCGGGTTATATAACTCGCTTACATATGCGGCCAATCACAGCGCAGCCCCGCGCGCGGATGCTCCACTTTCCCTGTGGTTAACCTAATGTTAACCTAGTTGTCGCAACAATATTAAAGAAAGAAATAATAAGAAAAGTAAGAAAAACTAACCTTTTTTATAGGGGATAGTTCACCCTTAAGTAATCTATAAGCTATATATAATAAATTAATAAATTAGAAAAATCGTAATTATAGCTACTACTATTAGAAATATAGGCTAGCTCTATGCATATAGTAAAGTTAGGATAATTTCACTATAATTTATAAATAAAGCTATTTAAATTATTAAGACTAGGGACTCTATCTATTAAGACTAATTATAAAAATTAATATAAGTTATCTAATAAGGGGAATTAGCTATATAGAAGTTAGATATAGCTAGGTAATAATATTAAAGCTATTGATTTTTATATTTTTTTGGGCGCATTCTGGCTAATGCATCTGATTTTCAATAGACATGATTACTAGCAATACCTAGCTAGTATAATAATTAATATATAAGTTAAAAAAGTCCACAGAAATAGATTTAACCTAAGATAGAAACAAGCTTTAAGGTTATAAATACAGGGGGCTATAAGGTTAGATTAAAGTTAGCGATAAACTTTGTGGCTGCGATAGCGCAAGAGTCATAGTTTGCGACTATAGTTAAACTTAAATCCGTTTAAGTTTTACTTATAGTATAAATTAATATAATTCCCCCTTCCTTTATAACTATGTTTGTTTCCTCTCTTTATCTCTTCTATCCTCTTATACCTTATTACTTATGCTTTAAAGCTCTAAGGTAAACTTAAACCCTTATACTAAACATAACTTATTCCCACTTACTATATAACCTAATTTATAGGTAAGTCCTGCCTTTCTAATTAACTAATTAACCCCTAACTAATTAGACTATAGTATAGCTAAGGGTAACCTAAAGCTAGGGGCTATAACTACTAGGCTAGGTAACTATAAGGCTATCTTAAAAAGTAATAAAATTCCTAATTAAAAGGAAATTTAAAAAGTTAGAGAAAAAATTAAGGAATTTAAGGAAAGTAAGAAGAAGAAGGGGAATAAGAAACTAGAGAAGAAAGCAAGATATTTAGAAAAGATATTAAATAATAAAGGGCTATAACAATTTAAGCAGTTTTACCTCGTGCTCAGGAGGGGATATTAAAGCTATAAGATAATTATAATTAATAGTAAGCTAGCTATATAAGAAAATAATTAGGACCTAATATTATTAAGGTTATTATTTTTTAACTAATATATTAGGGTGTAAGGGATTATAATAATCCTATATTATACTATAAGGTTAGGAATAGTCTTAAGAGCTTTTATATAGTAAACCCTCCTTTAGGTAGTAATTTATTATATAATTAAGGATAATTATATATAGGGGGTATTATATTAGGAGTATAAAGGCATAAGGGATATTATAAGAGAGCTATCTCTTTAAGTAAGGTAAATCCCTAGTTAACTTATACGCTAAGACCTAGTAGCTAGATAGTTATATATGTATAAAGAGAAAGTATATAATAAAGACCTCTCTTATTAAGGGGAGAGGTTAGAGTTTAAAACCTTTACGCACTTACCCCTAGCTATTACATATATAGCAGTAACCTTATTCTCCTACTATTACTCTGTTTATCTCTCCCCACGCCTTTAGCCGTGACACCTAGATACTATAGGATTTCCCGTAATTCTTAATTTACGTGTACTATTTAATCTAGTCTTTCTCTAATAATAACACTATATTTAGAGTTTCTTTAGATATTATAAAGGGGAATATACTAGTTAAAGGAAGCATAGGATAAAGGTAATAAATAATTATAATAATAAGGTAAGGTTATATTGTCATACTTATAAGCGTTAATTAATAATATTAAACAAAGCTTATATCTTTAAAGATAATAATAATAAAGACAATAAAAGCCACCTAGGCTTATAACTATTAAGGTAAGGGTTAGTTAGATTAATTAAGAACGTTTAAATTGTGTAATTAGAGGTGTAGATAGCACTTGACTTTTATACTTAAAAGGTATATAGTGCGCTATAGTACGAGCTAGCTAAAATAGGTACTTCTAATACATTAGGTCCACCGTTGTCTTAAGGACGGTTTTATCCTAGTCAAGGCGCGCGCCCTCATATAACCTATGCTTCAAGGGGCTCTCCCTGACAGGGAGTGTGTCCCACAAGCTACGTATGCAGTGGTAAGACTGGCACTAAAGGCAAAAATAGGCGCTGTCTACGAGACGCGTGGCTTTCTCTTGCCTTGCTATTTCTTCATCTATTGCTAAATTAAATTTAAATGATTCACCGAGGCCGCGTAACAACATTATGGCATCGCTACCTGCTGTTTTAACGTGTATTCGTCTGGATCCCAGGCTAATTCCCTCGTCTCTGTCTCGGCTATTTTCTTGTCCACAAAAGATTCCATAGCCACTCGGGTCTGTTCATCAAGCAGCCCAAGTCTTTTCATCCAAGTATCCTTAGGAGGGGTATTCCGTTCATCCGGTCCAAAAAAACGTAGGTCAAGTTTCTTCCAATATATATAGTCAAACGCAAAGTTCTTCCGCGCTGCGTAGACGGTCCAAAAGTCGCCAGTCGCCCAGCTCTCACGCATCTTGCAGGACAGTCGCTGATTCTCTTGTAACTTCCCAGAGGCTATAGCGGCGTCTTCGCAATCTACCATGGCCTTCAGAAATATCGTCAAGCAGTGTTCGTACTTTTTGATCCAGTTATCAAGACCTTCCTTCCAGTACTCAGGTTGTTCAAGAAGCAGCCACCAAGGAGGAGCAAACGTAAATTCGTTCGGCGCGGCATAGCTAAATTCCCAGTCAATAACGCCAACAATTTGTAAATTAGCGTCGAGTAGAATGTTAGATGGCCGCAGGTCATCACACCAGAGTTTAAAGGGTCCTTTGTCGTATTGATTAGACAGAAGCCTCCTCTCGCTAGCAAGCTTCTGGAATAGATGTCTGGCCACATACTTGCGCTGGCAGTCGGCCTTGGACTCGACGGCGTCGTTCCGCTGGTGAGCAAGATGATCGACGTGAAGGGTTGCTAGGCTTTGGAGGTATTTCGATGAGCTGTTAAAGGTGGTGACCGGCAATTTGTCTCGCGACAACGTCCCAACCCTAACCAACTCATTCATGGGTAGTGATAAGGGGCGGCGTGTGACCTCCCACGACCATTTTTCAGTCTCTTCAAGAGCGCCTATAAGCGGAAGCTCTAATTTAGAAAGCTGAAGCAGTATTTTTGCAACCTGGCCATACAGCATCTTCAGCGTAGCCTCATTAATGTTTGGGTTTAGAATAGGCCGGTTATCATAAGAGAGGCCAGGAGTATTAAGGGCGTCAATCATGTCCATTTCATGATTAACATACTCCATAATAATGAACGGGCCTATGCTGAGAGGGCTCTCGTCCTGGGTACCCCAGTGGAGGACAAAGGGAACAGGTATTGCGGTGTGATCCTGGATGAATCTCATCGTTGCGACCTCGTTCTTTATCTTTTCCTCTGGAAACATTGTAGAGCCTGGCTTGGTAAAGCGTATCACAGCTGAACCGCCATCTAGAAATTTCATCCTAAAAAGGGCGTTAAAGCCGCCAGATCTTGGTTCGCATAGCTCGGTGGGAACTCCTTGTCGGTGCTTGGCAATGAACTGGCCGATTGCCCTCATGGTTGGTTCTTCGAAAAGAGAGTGGCGCCAAATGCGCTCAATGCGGTCGCTCTCTTCCCAAGCGACATCGTCGCCTCTCATCGCCATCTTGTTGAGCCGGTAGTTAGATCCCGCCGTGCAGCACAGCACACAAGAGAAAATATGCAGGCAAAATGTTCAAAAGCGATGAAAGTGATCCTATTTCTTCTGTAGGTTGGGAGGAGCAGAGTTTCGGGTGATGGTGGTGAGACTTTGCTGTCTTACCAATTAGGGGTAGGTACACCCTGTGGCAAGGAGCCCCAAATATTACAGTCGGTACTGGTAATTCTAAACACCCACTAACGAAAGCATGTATCGCGTATCTTGGTGTAAATATTTAAACCGCGATTTCTCTACTAATTTACGTGTAATTAAATTAAACTATAAATAGTAAATACCTTAGTGTTAGGA